>CM035409.1:188740395-188792895 GCA_020310875.1 Ceratopteris richardii
TTAGAGGCCGAAATTGGCCTATGAGACAAAACGTATACATTAGTATGATCCAATCCACTATGATCCCAAAAGGAAAATAAAGTGTGAGTACAAAACAGTGTATAAAAGGAGTGTATAATAGCTGGCGTCAAGGGTGTGGGGTGCGATGGGTATGCACTCTTTATGCAGAATAGGTGAGATACAAATATGATATGCATATGGAAGGGAGGCTCGGTGGTGTCATAATGCTCTAAATGCTTGGAGTGGGTGTAGGATATAATGGATCGGTGGGTAAGGCCTCGTGGCGATCTTGAAAATTCTGTGCATGTCGAGATCGACAGGAGTGCGCTGCTGACGTCTCCGTATCTCTATGTCATGGCATGCATGAATCGCCTGAATCTCTCTCTGGTGGGGACGGGCTCTCCGGAGTGGGGGTCTCGGTCGTCGGCGCTGTCGTCTAAGCTCCTCTGCTCTCTATACTGTGACACCTTGCATCGAGATGGGTTCTCGGGTGGCTATGGGTTTGAAAAAATCTGTAATATAAGTCTTGGGGGCCATATGTATCTCCATATGCTGCTGGAGAAGTGATGCACAGCGGCGATGGAGCTCTACGAGGAAACGACCTAGAGGGCGCTGGTCCTCGGTCTCCAATAAAGCCCTGATCTCTCTAGGCCTTTGATGTCCTCATATGCCTTGCATCTACATGTGTAGTGCTGCTCGTCCTCCACCTCCTCTCTGCATATCCTGCATAATGTCTCGTCCTTGGGGGTATGTGTTGAAAGAGGCCGCGGAGAGCTACGTCGTGGTGTGCTCGGTTGCTCCAAACACCAAGGGAGTGGGCTGCTGCATGAGGAGAGAGAAAGTAGAGAGAGAAACCTGCGCAGAAATTTGGAGAAGAAGATGGAGAAGCTGAAGTTGAAGAAGTCCCAATCAAGTTATGAGAGATTTGGGACCAAGTCTTATTGATAAGTGACTTTTAGGTCATTTGGGCATGTTCACACATTGCCAATGACCAAAAGTCATAAAAATAATGTAAATGCCTATAACTCCCCAATTTGGGGTCCAAAAAATACAACAAAAATATGTCTGGAAAGCTCTCGAAGAGAGCTTTCACATGGAAGGGTCAAAATATACAAAAGGAGAGTCCTTGGGGCCTTTATCCCCAACAACCTCCCACTTAAAGGACCAAGGAGGCTCCTTTAAGCTAAGTAACTCCCACCATGTGTATACATAGCTGATGTTGTGCCTTGGGTAGACACTTCGTGAGAGCATCTGCAGGATTCTGTGAAGTATTGACCTTGATCAAAGTGATCAGGCCATCCTCTAACACCTCTCTGATGAAGTGATATCTCACATCAATATGCTTTGTGCGAGCATGAAACATGGCATTCTTTGCCAAACATATGGCACTCTGGCTATCGCATCCAAGAAGAGGTGCCTTTTCAAGCATCCCAAACTCACTGCAGAGCCGAGCTAACCAAATGGCTTCTTTGGAAGCCTCTGTGGCTGAAATATATTCAGCCTCTGTAGTAGATAGTGCAACTATCCTCTGAAGTCTAGAGCACCATGAAATAGCTCCACCTGCAAGGATGTATACATAGCCACTTGTGGACTTGCGTGGTGTGTCCACATCACCTGCCATGTCTGAATCACAAAATCCTTTTAACTCCAATGGACCCTTTCCATAACATAAGCATTTACTTTTGGTCCCTTTCAAATATCTCAAGATAGATTTGACTGCCTCCCAATGAGCTCTACCAGGATTAGCCATGAACCTGCTAACAACTCCCACTGCATGAGCAATGTTTGGCCGAGTGGCAACCATAGCATACATAAGTGAACCACAAGCTGATGCATATGGAACACTCTTCATGTAACTGGCTGCATCATCATTTTTGGGACAGTCATCCTTGGAAAGCTTAACATGTGGCTGCAATGGCACTCCAAGAGGCTTAGCATCAGCCACATTAAATCTGTCCAGCACTTTTTCAATGTACTTTTCTTGGGATACCTGCAAAGTATGCTGCTGTCTATCCCTTTTTATACGCATACCAAGAATATGCTCAGCTTCCCCAAGGTCTTTCATTGAGAATGCAGAGTTCAGCTGCTGTTTTAGAGCATTCAGAGTGCTCTTTTTCTTCCCAGCCAGCAGCATATCATCTACATACAGTACAAGAATAATTGGGCTGCCATCTTCATCCTTTTTCGTGTACAAACAATGATCTGCATGGCTTCTTTTAAACCCATGTTTGAGCATAAATGCATCAAACTTCTTATACCATTGTCTGGGGGCCTGTTTCAGCCCATACAAGCTCCTTTTCAGTTTGCATACCAGATGCTCTTTTCCAGGAATGGCATATCCTTCTGGCTGTTTCATGTACAGCTCTTCATCTAAATCACCATGCAAAAAGGCTGTTTTAACATCCATTTGGAATAATTCCAAATCCAAGGCAGCTGTGAGAGCAAACAACACACGTAAAGTGGTCATTTTCACCACTGGAGAGAACACTTCTTGGAAATCAATGCCCTCTTTTTGGGCATATCCCTTAGCAACCAGCCTTGCCTTATACTTGGGTTTGCCATCAACAGTTTTGATTTTGTACACCCACTTGTTTGGAATGGCTTTCCTTCCTTTGGGTAACTCAACCAAATCCCAAGTATCATTTGCATGCAAGGCCTTTATCTCTTCCTGCATGGCTAACTCCCACTTCTTCTTGTGCTCACATAGCTTTGCCTCTTTATAAGTAAGAGGCTCACCCTCATCTGATAACATAATATAATGTATAGAGGGATCATATCTATTCACTCGCCTCCTAGGACGTATAGATCTTCTTACCCAATGATCAACATTACCAGGCAATGGATCTACATCAGGAGGTACATTAACTTCTTCATTGTTAACAGGTTGCTGTACATCATTTCCAGCCCTGTTTTCAGCATGAATAGGTGGCTGCATATGCCCTTCAGGAGCATCATTTTGCTGTCCAGCATCATCTGGCTCAATAACCACGGGCTCATTGTCATTTCCAGCCATATGTGGTGCATCCCGAGGCTCCATATCAGATTTAACTGGTGGTTGTACATGCCTAAATTTGACTCTTTTATGGTCATCTTTAGAGGCACAATTGTTTTTGAGCAGCCTTGCCTCATTAAATACAACATCTCGGCTGCGTATTACCTTCTTGAGTTGAGGTAGCCAAATCCTGTAGCCCATTTCACCTTCATCTCCATAACCCATGAAGATTCCTTTCATGGACTTTGCATCTAACTTGCTTCTCAACTCAGGCCTTATATGCACAAAAGCATCGCAACCAAAGATGCGTAGGTGGTCATATGAAGCTGGTTTGCCATACCAAACCTCTTCTGGAATGCCACCTTTTAAGGACATATGAGGGGATCGATTGCAAACATGAACTTCAGTTTTCAAAGCCTCTCCCCAAAATCCATGAGGGAGATTAGCTGTGGACAGCATGCATCTCACCCTCTCACATAAAGTCCTATTATACCTTTCAGCCACACCGTTGGAAGAGGGGCTGTATGGGACTGTTAGCTCCCTCTTAATACCAAGATTTTCACAAAATCTATTGAATTCAGCACTTGTAAACTCACCCCCATTATCTGTACGTAAGCATTTCAGCTTTCTACCTGTTTGAGTGGTCACAAATGCATGAAATTTCTTAAATGCAGCAAAGGCTTCATCTTTAGATTTTAACAAATATACCCAAAGCTTCCTAGAGTAATCATCTACAAAAGAAACAAAGTAAAGAGCACCCCCCATAGATTTTGTGGGCATGCTACAAACATCAGAATGAACAAGATCAAGCACATTAGACTTACGAGAGACACCAGAGTAGTAAGAATTCTTTACTTGCTTACCATATTGGCATTCATTACAAAAATCAAGTTTTGAGCCTTTAGCATCAAACTTGTCCAAATTACATAGTTTATCAAGGCCTTTTTGACTCATGTGACCAAACCTTTTATGCCATAATTCCATATGTGAATGGATTTCAGCCAAAGCAATAAACTTGCCCAGCAAGGCTTTACCATGCAAGCAATAAAGAGTCCCTTTCTTTGTACCTTTAACAATCCGCCCAGAGCCTTTGATAAGCTTCCATGACCCCTTCTCAAAGAGGGTACTATATCCATGCATATCCATTTGCCCAACAGACAATAAGCTTTTCTTGATGCTTGGTACATACCTTACATCATGCAAAACCAGCTCATTGGTACCATCCACTGTGAGATGCACTGTGCCAATACCTTCAATTGAACAAGCATGGTTATTTCCAAGATATACATGTCCATGGCTGCCTGCATGAAAGGTAGTGAAACACTCCTTAATAGGAGTTACATGAAACGATGCACCTGAATCTACAATCCATGTTTGTGACAAAGCATCATTCACAGTAAGCAAGGCATCAATCAAATCCCTCTTTGTGATCTGCATATCTTGTGCATGAGTATTAATAGAAGGATCAATAACTTCAGCATGCTCTGCTTCCATAGTAGCACAAAGTATATCTTCTGCATCTGATAGCTCCTCAATGATGACACTAGAGGCCACATTGGCCTTCTCTTTGTCTTTGTCCTTTGAGGTATCATGTGCTTCATTCTTGGTGTCCTTTTTCTTCCTGTCACCTGTGTTCTTCTTTCTTTCTAGTTCAGCTTTATAGAATCTGCAATCAGGCTTCTTGTGACCTTTCCTACCACATTGATAACAAGTCACTTCAGCCTTGCCTTTGCTTTTGCTCCTGTTCCTCTGTACATTTCCACTTTTCTTTTCTGTTCTTCCTCTAGCCACATTGACTGAACCACTGCCCTCTCCACTAGCTTTCCTCCTGATTTCCTCATTCAAAATAGAACCCCTTACACCATCAAAGGTAAGACTGGGGCTATTCGAAAGTGAAACAACCAATGTTTCCCACGAATCAGGTAAGGTCATCAACAAGAAGATGGCATTAAGCTTATCATCAAATGGAGGTAATCCAGAGTCCAGCAATTGTGAAAGAGTACCTGTAAACAAAGATAAGTGCTCAGCCGCACTTTTTGACTCATCAAGCTGCATACACACTAGCTTACGCATAAGATGCACTTGATTTACAGGCGTGGTATTTTCATAAGTGGCTTTCAGCTTCTCCCATACCTCAAAAGCAGTTGTAAGGCCTTTCAAATCCACTAAGATTTCATCTGATACAGCCATCTTGATGTAAGTGATGGCCTTCTTGTTTAGGTTCATCCATGCTGCATCTGTCATATCTTCAGGCTTGACTTCCTCAAGAGCCCCTTCACAATCTTTAAGAAAGAGGATGCCCAACATTCTCTCTTTCCACAAATCGAAACCATTACCTTCAAATCTCTTGATATCGAACAAGCTTTTGACATCAGAGGAGGTAGAGGCCATGTTTGCACACTAAGAGCTTCGAAATTTCACCAAAAAGGTAAAATTCACCTGCTGTCTTGTGCGCAATTACCTTAGGAGACTATAGCTGAGAAATTAAGCCCAAAAACTGTTCAAAACTTGCAAAAAACAATTTCTGAAATTTTCTGCAGAAAATTTCAGAAAATTCCAGCAAGCTGTAATTGCATCAAAAACAACAAATTTGTTGTTTTTCAACCACAAAAGGCATACATAGATGTAAAACCAAGGCAATGGGTGCTTGTTTTCACAAAAGCCCCAATTTTTGCAGCAATATGACCTGTAAAATCAGAGAAATGACCTACTGTAATAAGTTTCCAGCAAGTATGCACTTCCTCAATCTTTGTGCATGTCCTCCCACTTGAAAAATGAGAGAATTTCTGCCACAAAAGACCTGTAGATGAAAAAATCAGCAATGTGGATGCTGAAAAAGACCTGTGGGGATACAAAAAGAAGAATAGAAGAGATTCTTCGCGATGAAACTCTCTAAAAAGCACAAAATTTGCTTCAGCCTTGCTCCGGGCTGAAGTAATCCTCCAAAAACAGCCCTTTTATCGCGAAAAAGGAAGGTTTTTTCGCGATGAAATTCTCCCAAATGCAAGAAAACACCTTAAGCTCAACATAGGCTGAAGTAGAAAAACAGTTTGAGCAACTTTGTCGCGATGGAACAGCTCAAAGCTCTGATACCAGTTGAAAGAGGCCGCGGAGAGCTACGTCGTGGTGTGCTCGGTTGCTCCAAACACCAAGGGAGTGGGCTGCTGCGTGAGGAGAGAGAAAGTAGAGAGAGAAACCTGCGCAGAAATTTGGAGAAGAAGATGGAGAAGTTGAAGTTGAAGAAGTCCCAATCAAGTTATGAGAGATTTGGGACCAAGTCTTATTGATAAGTGACTTTTAGGTCATTTGGGCATGTTCACACATGGCCAATGACCAAAAGTCATAAAAATAATGTAAATGCCTATAACTCCCCAATTTGGGGTCCAAAAAATACAACAAAAATATGTCTGGAAAGCTCTCGAAGAGAGCTTTCACATGGAAGGGTCAAAATATACAAAAGGAGAGTCCTTGGGGC
This sequence comes from Ceratopteris richardii, assembly GCA_020310875.1. Taxonomy (NCBI): domain Eukaryota; kingdom Viridiplantae; phylum Streptophyta; class Polypodiopsida; order Polypodiales; family Pteridaceae; genus Ceratopteris; species Ceratopteris richardii. The sequence goes on from CM035409.1 coordinate 188,746,863, forward strand.
CTCCACTAGCATTGCTGGTGTGCCAAGCTTAGTTGGTATAATGTCATGTGGAACGGAGCAAGAACGGAGGGCTAGCTGTGGAGCAAGCGTGAGATCATGGTGATCTGGGGCCTCTCAATCCGCGTCCACATCGTCTCCGTGATCCCTAGTGCCCATACTTTCGTTGCGTACATCAGTGCCGGTGTCACTAGAGTACCAGAGAGCCACCCCTTAGTCCAGGGCTCTTGAAAATGTGCTTGAAAGAAACGTCTCTCCAATCCTGTAAGTGCTTTATATCCTCGTATCAATCTATCTCCCGCTGCTTGTGCCATGGAGAATACCCCTGTGCTGCTTGAGAAGGTGACACCTATGTAGACGTAGGAGTCCACTACCTCTATCTGTCCTTCGGCTACGGTGAAAAAGGCGCGATGGTGTACCGTCATGGAGGTATGGAAGATCATGACTTTGGTCTTGCCAAGGTTCACAGTGAGTCCTGTCTCCATGCAGAAGGTATGGAGTGCCTGTAAATGTGACTGTAGGTCCTCCTGTGACTCTGAAAAAAAAAGAGAGAGAGAGAGAGAGAGAGAGAGAGAGAGAGAGAGAGAGAGAGAGAGAGAGAGAGAGAGAGTTTTTACGTCTATTAGGAGGCCGAACTCGGCCTATGAGACAAATCAATGTACATGGGTGTATCTTCTGTCAATCAGAAAAAGATAAAAGTGCTGAAAAAAAAGCTGGCAAGGCTGATATAGATCTGTGTAGTATGCATGTAGAGATATCCATGAAAGTGGGAGGGGGGGATGGTGAATGGAGTGCTATATCTATAGCCTATATGCAAAAGGGTAGTACAAGCATGATAATGCATCTGAACGACTAACTAGCTTGATCGTGTACTAGTGGGCGGGTGTAAGATGTGGTACATGGGTGGAGGTGGAGTCAAGGCGCCCTGATGGCTGCAGCGAGATCTGCCATCATTTGGGATCGTCTCTCCTCCATGGCGCGATGGTCACGAGCCTGAATGTCTGCAATCTGGTGCCTGTGAAGTCTGAGGGCCCGATATCCTATAGCACGGGGTCGTCTCCTAGCTCGAGAGGTCTGAGCCTCCTGAAGAGTCACCCCTTTCGATGTATGGGGCGGAGGGCTGCTGCACATCGTGCAATGAAGAAGTCAGTGAGCTGACTCTGTCTCCCTCGTGTCTGGGCCGCTGCAGTAGGTTGGAGGAGAGAATCTCTGTGACTCTGAATCTCTAGTAAGAATCGCCCAAGCTGTCGCTGATCTCTAGAGCCCATGATCTCTTGGAGGGTTGGCTGCCTGTAAACAAGGTCTCGTATCTGTCTCTAATGTCATCATATGCAGTACATCTGCAAAGAAAGTGCTCCTCATCCTCCATCTCTACCCTGCATATCCTGCATAGCCGCTCCTCTCTGGGAATGTCTGTGGCTCTTCCTATCTCAATCTCTACTCGGTGTGATGAGACCCTCAACTGGCCAATAGCTACCCTCGATGTATGAGGCATGTAGGTATCCATGTAGCGTGGTCGCTGGATGAAACCATCTCCTAGTATGTCCAAGAACTGGCCTTGATAGTGCGATAGTCTCGATCCCATGTGTGGTGTATGCCATGTCTGACTAATGTAGAGCTGCCAAAGGTCGTGTCTGAGCACAAGATTCCTCTCATGACGTGAGAGGTGGATGTGAGGTGAGTCTGGGTCATACTTAAAAGGCGGCAATCTATCCATATCAAGTCCATGACTATCAAACCACGCTCTAACCTGAGTGTACCAAGCTCTCTCATATCCAGACTCTGATATCTGTATAGATGCCTCAAAAACTCTATGTGTGAGTCTTTCTGTAGGGAGCTCCCTCACCCTCTGAATAAAGGAGATAGTTTGGAATAGTGCATCTACTACCATGGGTGGTGCAGCTAGCTCTTCCCTGATAATGTCATGTGGCACTGACTGTTTCCCCCGAAATAGTCGCGAGATCATACGTACTTGTGGCCTCTCGATCGCACTGCACTGGGACTGGCAGGCCCGGTGCCCAAACTGTCGAAGCATACATCATAGCTGGTGTCACTAGTGTGTCAAATAGCCACCCCTTTGTGCGGGGCTCCTGGAAGTGTGCCTGGTGACATCTCCGCTCTAACATGGCTAAGGCTGCATATCCTCGTGTGAGTCTATCGATGGCTGCCTGTCTCATACTGAAGTGGCCTGGCAAGCTCGTGAATGTGACTCCGAGGTAGACATAGGAAGTGACCACCTCAATCTGTCCACTGCCAGCTGTGAATCCTTCTCCATTCCTCACCGTGTGGGAGGTGTGGAAGATCATGACCTTGGTCTTGCCAAGGTTTACTGTCAGGCCTCTCTGTGTGCAAAACTCATGGAGGGCATCTAGGTAGTGCAGTAACCCCTCGGGTGACTCTGAAATCAATACAATATCATCTACAATATCATCTCCCCTCCCCTCCAGCTCGAAGAATGTAGTCCTCAATCTCGTCGATGTAGAGCCCGAAGAGAGTGGGAGAGAGTGCGCAGCCTTGTTTAACACCCACTGTTCTAGCAATGGCCTTTGATAGTCCCCTCGGGCATCGAACCCTTCCAATCACCCGCTCATAGTGTGTGTAGATGGCCCAAATCATCTCTGATGGTATCCCCAAGCTATGGAGTCTCCGAAAAAGCTTCTCTCGTGGCACAGTATCGAAGGCTTTGCGGAAATCCATAAAGCAGCAATATAATCTCTTCTTCCGCATCTTTGCCCCGTCAATGAGGCAACGCAGAATGAAGATGTGATCAATAGTGGAGAAATCCCGTCAGAACCCTGCCTCACCACATGCTCGTAGCCCTTCCATCTCTGCATATGAGCTGAGCTCTGTCTCGAGAACTGCCCCATAAAGCTTGGCCATGGTGTGGCGAATCATGATAGTCCTGTAGTTCCCTGGGTCCAAGGTATCCCCAGATTTGTGAATGGGTACAATGATGTTCTTCGTCCGCTCCTCTCGGAAGCCCTCCCCTATAGCTCGATTGAAGACATGTGCAATCAATGGAGCTATAGTGGGGGCAGTGTATATGAGGTGCTCGCTCTGCAGTCCCGTGTGGTGAGTCGAACGCCCATGCTGTAGCCGCTCAATGGCCCTCTGGATCATCTTTGCTGTGAAGAAAGAGGAACGAGAAGGGCGTGGTCCAGGTGGTTGGGGGATGGGAGGCTGTCCAGGTATCTCATATAGTCTCTCAGCATACTCGTGCCAAATCTGTGGATCTCCAATAGGTGTGGCCGGTCGTGGCTCTCGTAGTGTCCGCCATGCAGCAGTGCAATCCCTGCTCATAAGTCTCCCATAAGGAAGGCTTCCCCTAATGCACAGTACTCTGTAATCTCTTTTGACAAGCAAGTGTATGGTGAGTCCTCCTCTCGATCTATGATAGTGAACTGCGAGCTAGAAGGAGCAAAATAGCATAATGCTATGGAGATGATCCCCTCCTGTGAGAGCTGGAGTCGAATCCAAAGATATCAGGCTTGTAAATCACATGTGACTATCTGTATGCGGCTTTGAAGTCCATCTCTGGAGAGTATGGCTACTCCTCCGGATCCTCTGGTGGTGTGGTGACGTGTACACTCTCTGTATGTGGATTCCCATCCGAAACTGTGGACTATAGGTAGGCCTCGATCCGGGCCCTCATGTGTCTCTATGAGCATAATAATGTCTTTGCCTTTGTGCACCTCTTCTAACCTCTCTGTGTGTGTCCATAGATCTCCATTGCAGTTCCAAACTGTAAGGTGCATCTCCTCGAGTGTCTCATAGGCCGCGAATCCCTATGGGATGGCCTTGCTATCATGATGACACGACCATCTCTGTATGAAGCCTTCTTTCCTTCTTTGCGAGCTTGGTGTACTCTCGGCATGCATGCACGGCGGTGTGCTACTTGTATGGGTGTGAGATCATCATCAAGGTAGATGGGGGGGGGGGGGCATCAATTGCTCTCGAAATCGCCGGAAGGGAAGTGTACAATGAGAGCTCTCTTTTTCGTGGGGTCTCGGCTTGTTCTCCAAGACTTGATGAATGGGGGGGATTCCTCTTTGTAGCCGAGGATCTTGCATAGTGTCTTCCCATCGGACTCGGGGGTAGAGCTTTCTTTTTCTACAATGCCCGTGATGCGTACATCGAGACGATGGGCATGTCTTATCTTTTCTTCCTCAATGGTGGTGTGCACGATGAGGACTTCTTCCTTTTGTGCTTCCTCTTTGGCTTCTTTTTTGATGTTCCTCTTCACTATGTCGATCCCTCCTTCTTTGGTAGCTTCTAGCTTGTTTTCGATGCTCGCGGTCAAATCTTTGGTGAGTTCTTCTTTGAGAGCTTCTATCTTGTTCATATTAATCTCTCCCTCTTTGCGTGTGAGAGAGACCATTGAAGCTTTGAGGAGCTCCAATTCCTCTTTCATCCTTGCTCGTTGCTTAGCCTATTCTTCTGTTTCTTTCTTTCTCTCCCTCTCCCTCTCCCACTCTTCTTTCTCTTTATGAATGTTTCCCTCTCCTTATGATATATTTCTACTTCTTTCTCGAGCCTTGACAGGCGGTTGATGATGCTTGTGATAGTGGAGTCCATCATCTTCTTGTTTTCTTTGATAGCTATGGTCAGATTGTCCTCTTTTTTTGTCAAATCCTCCTCCTTAGCCGTAGCGGTCATGGCGTTCGAAGATGGAAAAATGCTCTGTGTGCTTAACACAAAGACTTGCGATGAAGAGGGGAGTGCATCCGATGCGCGATGGAGCAAGAGTGGGAGTGGCTAATAACTGTACGCAACAACTATTAGTCCAGAGCGTTCCCGATGCACGATGGGCAGGGTGGGAGTGGCTCAGAAAAGTGCTATGTACTCCTACTTTGTGTCCATCTTTTTGGGTTTTTTGGAGGTGGTGGGAGAAACATGGTAGGAGAGAGTTACCTAGTTCAAACCATTCGGCATGGGCTTATATTCACTGCCTGGAATCTTCTCTCCTTTCAAAGCTCGTCAACTTGAGCAGCTCGTGATCTGAGCAGGGAGTTGTCCGAATCCTAATTAGAAGCTACAGTAGCAGCTCACGAACCTGTGGAGATGTAGGCGGAGCTGAGCAAGTAGGCGAACCTCAGCAGGACATCGCGAACCCTAATCCGAGCAGTAGAGTGGGAACCCTAACAGTAGAGCGCGAATCTGACATCTCACGGATCTCAGTGCAGCGGGAACCCTAACAGTATAGCGAGAAACTAAGAGAGAGAGAGAAAGAAAGAAAGAAAGACTTTTTAACGTCTATTAGAGGCCAAAATCGGCCTATGAGACAAAACATATACATCAGTATGATCCAATCCACTGTGATCCAAAACGAAAATAAAGTGTGAGTACTGCAAACGGGTATAAAAGGTATAAAAGGTGGGATAGTAGCTGGTATCAAGGGTGTGGGGTGCTATGGGTATGCACTCTATATGCTCAATGGGTGAGATACAAATATGATATGCATAGGGAGGGGAGGCTCGATGGTATCACAACCCCCTAAATGCCTGGAGTGGGTGTAGGATATAATGCATCGGTGGGTAAGGCATCATGGCGATCCTCAAAATGCTCTGGGCGTCCAAATCGATAGGGGTGCGCTGCTGATGTCTCTGTATCTCCATGTCATGGCGTGCGTGAATCGCCTGAATCTCTCTCTGATGTGGACGAGCTCTCCGGACAAGGGGTCTCGGTCGTCGACGCTGTCGTCTAAGCTCCTCTGTTCTGTGTAATGTGACACCCCGCATCGAGCTTGGCCCTCGAGTGTATGTGGGCCTGAAAAAATCTGTAATATAAGTCTGAGGGGGGGGGTCAGGGTGTATCTCCATCTGCTGCTGGAGGAGTGATGCGCGACGGTGCTGGAGCTCTACTAGGAAACGACCTAGAGGGCGCTGGTCCTCTGTCCCCAATAAAGCCCTGATCTCTCTAGGCCCCCTAAAGAGCTGTGGGTAGCGGTCTCTGATGTCCTCATATGCCTGGCATCTACATGTGTAGTGCTCCTCGTCCTCCACCTCCTCTCTACATATCTTGCATAATCGCTCATCCCTAGGGGTATGTGTGGCTCGCCCAATCTCAATCTCGAGCTGGTGTGATGATACTCTTAGCTTCCCAATGGCCACTCTCTCAGCTGGTGCCATATATGTATCCATGTATCGTGGTCTCTGAATGAAACCATCCGCTGTCACATTCAGGAAGTGCTCTCTGTAGTGTTGCCTCTTTGTGAGAAGAGGCTCCCGTGGTGCTATCCATGTCTCCCTGACGTGTATTTGTAGTAGGTCCTGACGGATGATCCTATTCCTCTCCAAACGAGAGAGGGTAATGTGGGGGGAAGAGAGAGAGAGAGAGAGAGAGAGAGAGAGAGAGAGAGAGAGAGAGAGAGAGAGAGAGAGAGAGAGAGAGAGAGAGAAAGAAAGAAAGAAAGACTTTTTAACGTCTATTAGAGGCCAAAATCGGCCTATGAGACAAAACATATACATCAGTATGATCCAATCCACTGTGATCCAAAACGAAAATAAAGTGTGAGTACTGCAAACGGGTATAAAAGGTATAAAAGGTGGGATAGTAGCTGGTATCAAGGGTGTGGGGTGCTATGGGTATGCACTCTATATGCTCAATGGGTGAGATACAAATATGATATGCATAGGGAGGGGAGGCTCGATGGTATCACAACCCCCTAAATGCCTGGAGTGGGTGTAGGATATAATGCATCGGTGGGTAAGGCATCATGGCGATCCTCAAAATGCTCTGGGCGTCCAAATCGATAGGGGTGCGCTGCTGACGTCTCTGTATCTCCATGTCATGGCGTGCGTGAATCGCCTGAATCTCTCTCTGATGTGGACGAGCTCTCCGGACAAGGGGTCTCGGTCGTCGACGCTGTCTTCTAAGCTCCTCTGCTCTGTGTAATGTGACACCCCGCATCGAGCTTGGCCCTCGAGTGTATGTGGGTCTGAAAAAATCTGTAATATAAGTCTGAGGGGGGGGGTCAGGTGTATCTCCATCTGATGCTGGAGGAGTGATGCGCGACGGTGCTGGAGCTCTACTAGGAAACGACCTAGAGGGCGTTGGTCCTCTGTCCCCAATAAAGCCCTGATCTCTCTAGGCCCCCTGAAGAGCTGTGGGTAGCGGTCTCTGATGTCCTCATATGCCTGCATCTACATGTGTAGTGCTCCTCGTCCTCCACCTCCTCTCTACATATCCTGCATAATCGCTCATCCCTGGGGGTATGTGTGGCTTGCCCAATCTCAATCTCGAGCTGGTGTGATGATACTCTGAGCTGCCCAATGGCCACTCTCTCAGCTGGTGCCATATATGTATCCATGTATCGTGGTCTCTGAATGAAACCATCCGCTGTCACAGTCAGGAAGTGCTCTCTGTAGTGTTGCCTCTTTGTGGGAAGAGGCCCCCGTGGTGCTATCCATGTCTCCCTGACGTGTATCTGTAGTAGGTCCTGACGGATGATCCTATTCCTCTCCGAACGAGAGAGGGTAATGTGGGGGGAATAGAGGTCATACTGAAAAGGGGGGAGATCCGTAATGCTCATGCCATGGTTTGCTAACCATCGGTAAGTCTGTGCATACCATACTCTCTCATGCCCTGTCTCTGCCAAATGTCTAGAGCTCTCAAATGCAAGCCTGGTGAGTCGGCTAGTGGGGAGCTCTCTGACTCTCAGAATAAAGGTCACCAACTGGAAGAGGGCCTCCACTAGCATCGGTGGTGTGCCAAGCTCAGCTCGTATAATGTCATGTGGAACGGAGGGCTTGCTGCGCAGCAAGCGTGATATCATGGTGATCTGGGGCCTCTCAATCTGTGTCCACATCGCCTCTGTGATCCCTGGTGCCCATACTGCTGCTGCGTACATCAATGGGGGTGTCACTAGAGTGTCAAAGAGCCACCCCTTAGTCCGGGGCTCCTGAAAATGTGTCTGAAAGCAGCGTCTCTCCAATCCTGCAAGTGCCGCATAACCTCGCGTCAATCTATCTCTCGCAGCCTGTGCCATGGAGAATACCCCTGTGCTGCTCGAGAAGGTGATACCTAGGTAGACGTAGGAGTCCACTACCTCTATCTGTCCTCAAGCTGCTGTGAAAGAGGCGCGATGGCGTACTGTCCTGGAGGTATGGAAGATCATGACCTTGGTCTTGCCAAGGTTCACTGTGAGTCCTCTCTCCATGCAAAAGGTATCGAGCGCTTGTAAATGTGACTGCAACCCCTCCTGTGACTCTGAGAGCAAGACAATGTCATGAACATATAATAGGATATGTACTGGCGTACCTCCGAGGTCTCCTCCTCGCCCTCCTGCTCGCTGTATATACTCCGTGATCTTGTCGATGTAGAGACCGAAGAGAGTGGGTGAGAGAGGGCAACCTTGTTTCACACCAATGGTGCTAACAAGGCTGTCTGATAGACGGCCGGGGCAGCGTACCCTGCCTGTGACTCGTGCATACAAAGCGTGGATGGCCCATAGCATGTCTGATGGAAGCTGTAACTCTTGGAGCCTCCGTAGTAGTCTCTCTCGAGGGACCATGTCGAAGTCTTTGCGGAAATCCACAAAGCAACAGTATAGTCTCTGGTTCCTCGCCTTGGCGCTCTCAATCAAGCAACGAAGCACGAAGATGTGGTCGATGGTGGAGAAAGTGCGGCGGAAGCCTGCCTGGCCGGGTGCTCTGATCCCCGCTGCCTCAGTGTGTGTACTGAGCTCTGCCTCTAGTACTGCCCCATAGATATTGGCCAGGATATGGCCTATCATAATAGTGTTGTAGTTCCCTGGGTCCATCATATCGCCGGACTTATGGATAGGCGTAATGGTATGCATAGTCCATGAGTCGGGTAATCCCTCAACCAAAGCACGGTTGAAGAGATGGGCGATCAAGTGGGAAACTACATCTGCTGCATATATAAAGTGCTCTCCCTGTAGCCCCGTGTGGTCTGCAGAACGGCCATGCTGTAGCCTATGGATGGCTTGTCGTACCATGCCTGCTGTGAAGAGGGTGGATATCACCGGACGCGGTGTGGAAGGAATCGGTAATGGTGGCTGTCCTGGGACGTCATATAACCTCTGGGCGTAGGTGTGCCAAGTCGAAGGATCTGCTATGGGTGTAGGTGGACGTGGCTCACGTAGTGCCCTCCACGCGGTGCCACAATCCCTACTCATGAGAAGGTCGATCAACTCTTCCTCCTGTCGCTCCTCGAAAGCTCGCCGCTTCTGGCGTGTGAGGGCTCGCATCTGTCGTCGTGCCTCCCTCTCTGTGATGGATCCCAAGATACTCTGTGCTCTGAGATGTAGGTATAGTCGCCTACACTCCTCATCGTACCATCTATTCTGGGGTGTATGCCCCAGCCGTGTCGGGTGAGGGTGTCCAAGGAGGCAGAGGAATCAAGGGAGTAGATGCGCTCTCGAACATGGGAGCTATAGATATGTGCTAGCTCATGTCTAAAGTGAATGGTGGTACGGGCTCGTGGCTGTATGGTGACGGGGTGGGGTATGCATGGTGAGCTGCGAATGGATAGGGCAAGATATGCGTGATCAGCTCCAATCGGTAAGGGTGGGATAGTGAATGAGGTGATCAGATGTGTCGCCTCCGGAGATCCGATAACATAGTCTACCACACTGCCCCCCTGTGGTGTCGTGGGTGGAATGTAGGTGAGACCGCGCGAGGTGGGCCAGCTCTCCATCCCATTATATATAACGAGACGGTGTGCTGCTCCCATGTGGAGTAAGTGTCGGCCATATAAGGTGGGTGTGGCGGTGTCGGCTGAGGCTCTGAGTGTAGGCATGTCCTCTATGGTACGAAGCATCTCAGGGTCGTCAAAGTCGTAGATATCACACTGGTGGCTCTGAGTGCGGGCATTGAAGTCTCCTACAAGGAAGACTTCACCCATCCCGGTATACTCCATAATCGTGTCACTGAGGCAGTCATATGGCGATGTGGTGTCTGGTCCCTCCCCTCCTGATAGCTGCTCAGGGGAATGTGTGAAGCGTGAACCAATGGGTGCAATATAGCATACGGCGAAGTACGCTGCTCTCTCCTCTCATAGCTGCAAGCGTATCCACATGAAACGTGCCTCTGGGTCTCTGGCTACCACCTGTACCCTGTGTTGTAACGACTGTCTATAGAGCACGGCTACTCCTCCTGATCCCCGTGTGGTGTGCTGTCTCATCTGGCGGCGGTGAGCTGACTCCCACATATAGCCCTCAATCCTCGGTAGGCTCCTCCCCGGGCTCTCGTGTGTCTCTGTCAAGAAGATAATGTCTCTGCCCTCCATCACCTCCTCGAGAGAGAGAGAGAGAGAGAGAGAGAGAGAGAGAGAGAGAGAGGGAGGGAGGGAGGGAGGGAGGGAGAGGGGGGGGGGGGGGAGGGCGAGGGGGGGGGGGGAGGGGGGTGGGCGGGCGAGGGGGGGAGGGAGGGAGGGGGGGGGAGAGAGAGAGAGAGAGGGAGAGAGAGAGAGAGAGAGAGAGAGAGAGAGAGAGAGAGACTCTCGTGTGTCTCTGTCAAGAAGATCATGTCTCTGCCCTCCATCACCTCCTCGAGGCGCCCTGGATGTGTCCACAAAGATCCATTGCAGTTCCAGACTTCAATGTGCACCTCTTACTGTGCTCTCTCATAGGCCGCGAATCCCTAGTCAATGGGCCGTTGATCAATGATGACCCGACCGTCTCTGTATAGGGCACGATGTCCCTCTCGTCTTGCTTGGAGGACACGCGGCATGTATGCCCGTCTGTGCTCTACCTGCATCCGTGTGAGGTCATCATCCAAATAGATGGGGGTGCCCGGTGTAGTGCGTAGTACCGCCCGTCGTATGAGGAAGTCTCTCCTCCCCGCCTCATCTGAGAACTGAAGGATAAGTGCTCTGCTCCGTGTGGTGTCCCGTCCTCCTCTCGAGGCTTTGGTTAAAGGGAGGGGTTCATCCGCGCGGTATCCAAGTAGTGTGCACAAGGGACGCCCGTCCTTCTTTGGTGATCCTTCTGTCTCTGTGAGGCCGGAGGCGCGAACATTGAGCCTTCGAACCTGTCGCATCGGCTCCTCAATGGTGGTATGCACTATGTGGATCTCCTCATGGTGGTGGTTCTTCTTTGCCTCCTGGCGAAGGTTCTTTTTTACAACCTCGACCCATCCATCTTTCTTAGTCTCAAGCTCGCTCTGAACCACCTCCATACACTCCTTCTTGATAGACACCAGAATGTCCTCTAGCTTTGGGGTGATCTCCCCCTCCTCGTGTATGCTGTCCAGTTTCGTCTTCATATCAGTAAGCTAAGTGTGCAACTCCTCCCGGCCCATGAGTGCTGCTTGCGGATAGCAAGAAGCTCTTCCCGAAGGGATTCGATTTCTTTCTCCAAGGTTGCCACCTTGGCTTACAGGGGAAAACTCTGCGGGTAACCCCGTTCAGTGCAGAATCTCCTTCTTTCTTGTGTTTTCCTATCAACTCTCGGAGGGCATGCTCTAAGGTGGTGAGCTGTTCCTCCAACTTGGGAGCCATGGGAAAGAGGGGGGGGGGGGGAGAGAGAGAGAGAGAGAGAGAGAGAGAGAGAGAGAGAGAGAGAGAAAGAAAGAAAGAAAGAAAGTCATATTAACGTCTTCTAGAGGCCAAACTTGGCCTATGAGACAAAAACCATGTACAAGTGTAGTAACCCTGTGTAGAAGATAAAATGAAATAAAAAGTATATCGCTACACAAAGCTATATAGGGCTGGAAAAGGCTGGGGAGAAGTGGCTCTGACTCTGCAGATAGTGGCCACCTAATACATGGGGGGAATCCAAAATGTGAGTAAAACGCCCTAGGTACTGGCGATGGGTGGAGGTGGGTGTAGTATGTGGTACATCGGTGGTGGTCTCAGTGCCTCCTGAAGGAAGACAACCCAGGGGGTGGTGGTACGCCTATGCTCCATCATGTGGTCGTAGGCAATCCTGATGCGTGAGATATCCTCCTGATATAGTCGTGGTCGACGATATCCGCCCATGCGTGGTCGGCGCCGTGCTCTCTGTGCTGCTGCCTGGTGTAGCGTGAGCCCTATAGATGGACCTCTCTGATGTAGCTCAACGCGCTGAAAGAACTGCGTAATGGTCTGCTGGGTACTCACCCGTGGCTGATGTATGGGCTGTAGTGACCGCTCTCGCCTCTCGTATGCTGCTGTGAGAAATCGGCCCAAGCGTCTCTGGTCTCCCATAGTCATGCACATCTGGAATGACTCCTCGATCTGGAACTGTGCTCGTAGGTCTAAGTATGCTGGACATCTGATAACAAAATGCTCCTCACTCTCTACCTCTGTCTGGCATACTGGGCACCACCTCTCCTCACGGGGGACTCCCCTGGACCGACCCCTCTCAATCTCGAGCTGATGTGAGAGAGAGAGAGAGAGAGAGAGAGAGAAGAGAGAAGAAAGAAGAAAGAAGAAAGAAAGTGTTTTTACGTCTATTAGGAGGCGAACTCGGCCTATGAGACAAATCGATGTACATGGGTGTATCTTCTGTCTATCAGAGAAGATAAAAGTGCTGAAAAAGAAACTGGTAAAGCTGAACATATCTCCGTGAAATGCGTGTGGAGATACCCATGAAAGGGGGGGGTCTATGGTGTGCGATATCTATGGCAGTCTATATGCAAAGGGGTAGTACAACAAGCATGGGAATGCATCTGAAACGACTAACTAGCTCCATCCTGTGCTAGTGGGCGGGTGTAAGATGTGATACATAGGTGGAGGTGGAGTCAGGGCCATCGTGATAGCTGCAGCGGGATCAACCATCATCTGGAATCGTCTCTCCTCCATCGCGCGATGGTGACGAGCATGGATCTTTGCAATCTGATGTCGGTGATGTCTCGGGGCCCGATATCTTCTAGTACGGGGTCGTCTCCTAGCTCGAGCAGCCTGAGCCTGCTGAAGAGTCACCCGAGAGAGAGAGAGAGAGAGAGAGAGAGAGAGAGAGAGAGAGAGAGAGAGAGAGAGAGAGAGAGAGAGAGACAGAGAGAGAGAGAGAGACAGAGAGAGAGGCTGAGGTTGGTTGGGGGGTTAGGATTAAGGTTAGGTGATGTGTTAGGGTTAGGGTGAGGGTTAGGTGATGGGTTAGGGTTAGGGTCAGGGTTAGGGTAAGGGTGAGGGTTAGGATTTAGGGTTCAGTTTAGGTGTAGGGTTAGGGTTAAGATTTAGGGTTCGGTTTAGGGTGTGAGAATTAGGCATATTCATGATTAGGGTTTAGGGTTGGTTTCGAGCTAGGGTTAGGGTTAGGGTCAAATTCGAAGTGGGGTTAGGGTTATGGTAGGATGTTAGGATAGGTATGGAGCACTTTCGAATCTGATGCTCTGATGTAGATAAGAGGTTCAGATCTGAGGGTCTAACTGAGCAGATCTTAAATTCGAGTTATGGCGGGCAGAGTTTGACGCAGGTCTGGGGCAGAGACTGACGCAGATCTGAGGCAGAGGCTGACGCAGATCTGAGGCAGAGAATCCCGGACTGGAGAAATGGGGTGATGCAGCAGGAGGGGCACGGGGGAGGTTGACGCAGCAGGTAGGAGGGGGCGACAGGGGAGGCTGATGCAGCAGGAGCGGCGACCGGGGGGGGGGGGGGGGCTGACGCAGCAGACAGGAGGGGCGACGGGGAAGGCTGATGCAGCAGGAGGGGCACGGGGGAGGCTGATGCTGCAGCAGAGAGAGAGAGAGAGAGAGAGAGAGAGAGAGAGAGAGAGAGAGAGAGAGAGAGGGGGAGGGAGGGAGGGGGAGGGGGGGGAGGGAGGGAGGGAGGGAGGGAGGGAGGGAGAGGGGGAGAGAGGGAGGGAGGGAGGGAGGGAGGGAGGGAGGGAGAGAGAGAGAGAGAGAGAGAGAGAGAGAGAGAGAGAAAGAAAGACTTTTTAACGTCTATTAGAGGCCAAAATCGGCCTATGAGACAAAACATATACATCAGTATGATCCAATCCACTGTGATCCAAAACGAAAATAAAGTGTGAGTACTGCAAACGGGTATAAAAGGAGGGATAATAGCTGGCATCAAGGGTGTGGGGTGCTATGGGTATGCACTCTATATGCTCAATGGGTGAGATACAAATATGATATGCATAGGGACAGGAGGCACGATGGTATCACAACCCCCTAAATGCCTGGAGTGGGTTTAGGATATAATGCATCGGTGGGTAAGGCATCATGGCGATCCTCAAAATGCTCTGGGCGTCCAAATCGATAGGGGTGCGCTGTTGACGTCTCTGTATCTCCATGTCATGGCGTGCGTGAATCGCCTGAATCTCTCTCTGATGTGGACGAGCTCTCCGGACAAGGGGTCTCGGTCGTCGACGCTGTCGTCTAAGCTCCTCTACTCTGTGTAATGTGACACCCCGCATCGAGCTTGGCCCTCGAGTGTATGTGGGTCTGAAAAAATCTGTAATATAAGTCTGAGGGGGGGGGGGGGGGGGGGGGGCAGGTGTATCTCCATCTGCTGCTGGAGGAGTGATGTGCGGCGGTGCTGGAGCTCTACTAGGAAACAACCTAGAGGGCGTTGGTCCTCTGTCCCCAATAAAGCCCTAATCTCTCTAGGCCCCCTCAAGAGCTGTGGGTAGCGGTCTCTGATGTCCTCATATGCCTGGCATCTACATGTGTAGTGCTCCTCGTCCTCCACCTCCTCTCTACATATCCTGCATAGTCGCTCATCCCTGGGGGTATGTGTGGCTCGCCCAATCTCAATCTCGAGCTGGTGTGATGATACTCTGCGCTGCCCAATGGCCACTCTCTCGGCTGGTGCCATATATGTATCCATGTATCATGGTCTCTGAATGAAACCATCCTCTGTCACAGTCAGGAAGTGCTCTCTGTAGTGTTGCCTCTTTGTGGGAAGAGGCTCCCGTGGTGCTATCCATGTTTCCCTGATGTGTATCTGTAGTAGGTCCTGACGGATGATCCTATTCCTCTCCGAACGAGAGAGGATAATGTGGGGGGAAGAGAGGTCATACTGAAAAGGGGGGAGATCCGTAATGCCCATGCCATGGTCTGCTAACCATCGGTAAGTCTGTGCATACCATACTCTCTAGGCCCCTTGAAGAGCTGTGGGTAGCAGTCTCTGATGTCCTCATATGCCTGGCATCTACATGTGTAGTGCTCCTCATCCTCCACCTCCTCTCTACATATCCTGCATAGTCGCTCATCCCTGGGGATATGTGTGGCTCACCCAATCTCAATCTCGAGCTGGTGTGATGATACTCTGAGCTGCCCAATGGCCACTCTCTCAGCTGGTGCCATATATGTATCCATGTATCGTGGTCTCTGAATGAAACCATCTGCTGTCACAGTCAGGAAGTGCTCTCTGTAGTGTTGCCTCTTTGTGGGAAGAGGCTCTTGTGGTGCTATCCATGTCTCCCTGACGTGTATCTGTAGTAGGTCTTGACGGATGATCCTATTCCTCTCCGAACGAGAGAGGGTAATGTGGGGGGAAGAGAGGTCATACTGAAAAGGGGGGAGATCCGTAATGCCCATGCCATGGTCTACTAACCATCGGTAAGTCTGTGCATACCATACTCTCTCATGCCGTGTCTCTGCCAAATGTCTAGAGCTCTCCAATGCAAGCCTGGTGAGTCGGCTAGTGGGGAGCTCTTTGACTCTCAGAATAAAGGTCACTGGAAGAGGGCCTCCACTAGCATCGGTGGTGTGCCAAGCTCAGCTCGTATAATGTCATGTGGAACGGAGGGCTTGCTGCGCAGCAATCGTGATATCATGGTGATCTGGGGCCTCTCAATATGCGTCCACATCGCCTGTGAGAGAGAGAGAGAGAGAGAGAGAGAGAGAGAGAGAGACTCCAATGGCAACTCTCTCAGCTCGTGCCATATATGTATCCATGTATCGTGGTCCTTTGTCCCCAATAAAGCCCTGATCTCTCTGGGCCACTGTAGAGCTGTGGGTAGTGGTCTCTGATGTCCTCATATGGCTGGCATCTACATGTGTAGTGCTCCTCGTCCTCCACCTCCTCTCTACATATCCTGCATAATCTCTCAGTCCTCGGGGTATGTGTGGCTCGCCCAACCTCAATCTCGAGTTGGTGTGATGATACTCTGAGCTGCCCAATGGCCACTCTCTCAGCTGGTGCCATATATGTATCCACAGAGAGAGAGAGAGAGAGAGAGTTTTACGTCTATTAGGAGGCCGAACTAGGCCTATGAGACAAATCGATGTACATGGGTGTATCTTCTGTCTATCTGAGAAGATAAAAGTGCTAAAAAAGAAACTCAAGCTGATACATATCTTCGTGATATGCGTGTGGAGATACCCATGAAAGTGGGGGGGTGTATTCAGTGCGATATCTATGATAGTCTATATGCAAAGGAGTAGTGCAACAAGCAGGGGAATGCATCATAAACGACTAACTAGCTCCATCCTGTGCTAGTGGGCGGGTGTAAGATTTGGTACATAGGTGGAGGTGGAGTCAGGGCCATCGTGATAGGTGCAGCGATGGGGTAGTGCAACAAGTAGGGGAATGCATCATAAACGACTAACTAGCTCCATCTTGTGCTAGTGGGCGGGTGTAAGATGTGATACATAGGTGGAGTTGGAGTCAGGGCCATCGTGATAGGTGCAGCATGATCAGCCATCATCTGGAATCGTCTCTCCTCCATGGCGCGATGGTGACGAGCCTGGATCTCTGTAATCCGATGTTGGTGAAGTCTCGGGGCCCTATATCCTCTAGCATGGGGTCGCCTCCTAGCTCGAGGAGTCTCAGCCTGTTGAAGAGTCATCCCTCTCGGTGTGTGGGCTGAGGGGGGGAGGGCTACAGCACGTCATGGAATAAAGAACTCAGTGAGCTGACTCTGTCTCCCTCCTGTATGGGCTGCTATAGTAGGCTAGAGTAGGGAATCTCTGGGACTTTGTATCTCTAGTAGGAATCGCCCGAGCTGTCGCTGGTCTCTAGAGTTCATGATCTCTGGGAGGGTGGGTTTCTTTGTAAATAGAGTCCCGTATCTACCTTTGATGCCATCATATGCGCTACATCTGCATACAAAGTGCCCCTCATCGTCCATCTCTACTCTGCAAACTCTGCATATCCGCTCCTCTTTGGGAATGTCTGCGGCTCTCCCCATCTCAATCTCTAGTCTATGTGATGAGACTCTCAACTGGCCAATCACTACCCTCGAGCCATGAGGCATGTAAGTATCCATGTAACGTGGCCGCCGGATGAAACCATCCGCTAGGATGTCTAAGAACTGGTCTCGATAGTGCAATACTCTCGATCCCATGTGTGGTGTGTGCCATGTCTGACTAATGTAGAGCTGCCAGAGAGAGAGAGAGAGAGAGAGAGAGAGAGAGAGAGAGAGAAAGAAAGAAGGAAAGTCATATTAACGTCTTCTGAAGGCCAAACTTGGCCTATGAGACAAAAACCATGTACAAGTGTAGTAACCCTGTGTAGAGGATGAAATGAAATAAAAGGTATATCACGACACAAAGATATATATAAAGCTGGAAAAGGATTGGGAGATGTGGCTCTGACTCCGCAAATAGTGGCCACCTAATACATGGGGGACATGTGAGTAAAAGTGTGAGTAAAACACCCTAGCTACCCGTGAATGGGTGGAGGTGGGTGTAGTATGTGGTACATCGGGGGTGGTCTGAGTGCCTCCTGAAGGAAGACAACCCATGGGGTGGTGGTGCGCCTATGCTCCATCATGTGGTCGTAGGCTGTCTTAATGCATGAGATATCCTCCTGATATAGTCGTGGTCGATGTTATCTGCCCATGCGTGGTCGGCGCCCTGCTCTCTGTGCTGCTTCCTGGTGGAACGTGAGCCCTATAGATGGACCTCTCTGATGTAGCTAAGCTCGCTGAAAAAACTGGATAATGGTCTGCTGCGTACTCACCCGTGGTTGATGTGTGGGCTTGAGTGACCGATCTCGCCTCTCGTATGCTGCTGTCAGGAAGCGTCCCAAGAGTCGCTGGTCTCCCATAGTCATGCATAACTGGAGTGACTCCTCTATCTGGAAATGTGCTCGTAGGTCTACATATGCTGGGCATCTGATAACAAAGTGCTCCTCACTCTCTACCTCTGTCTCACATACTGGGCACCACCTCTCCTCACGGGGGACTCCCCTGGATCGACCCCTCTCAATCTCGAGCTGATGTGATGAAACCCGGAGCCCAATGACGACTCGAAGGTGGTGGGGTAGATATGTCTGCATGTATCTTGGAATCTCGATGAAGCCCTCGTCCGATATATGTAGAAAATGATCACGGTAATAGAGCATTTTCGGTGGCAATGTACCCCTAGGGCTCAGCCATGTCCTCTGTATGTATGTATGCCATATATCCTGACGAATGATCCTATTCCTCTCCTGATGTGTGTGTGTGTGAGAGAGAGAGAGAGAGAGAGAGAGAGATTAACGTCTTCCGAAGGGCAAACTTGGCCTATGAGACAAAACTGTGTACAACTGTAGTAACTCTTTTGTAGAAATAAAATGGAATAGTACTAGCTACACAAAACTGTGTAGGCTGAAAAAGGTTCGAAATAACCACAAGATAGTGTATCGAGTGATGGAGAGGTAGTGGGGATAATGTAGTGGTGTGTGGGGAGATGTGGCTCTGACTCTGCAGATAATGGCCTTCTAATACATGGGCCTCCATGATAGGAGTGAATATGTATATCCTAACTACAGATAATGGGTGGAGGTGGGTGGAGTATGTGGTACATCGGTGACGGTGTAAGTGCCTCCTGACGGAAGGCTACCCAGGTGGTGATGGTGCATTTGTGCTCCATCATGTGGTCGTGGGCTATCATCATGCATGAGATATCCTCCTCGTATAGTCGTGGTCATGATGCGAGAGAGAGAGAGGGGGAGGGAGAGGGGGAGAGAGAGAGAGAGAGAGAGAGAGAGAGAGAGAGAGAGAGAGACTTTTTAACCTCTATTAGAGGCAAAAATCGGCCTATGAGACAAAACATATACATGAGTATGATCCAATCCACTGTGATCCAAAACGAAAATAAAGTGTGAGTACTGCAAACGGGAATAAAAGGAGGGATAGTAGCTGGCATCAAGGGTGTGGGGTGCTATGGGTATGCACTCTATATGCTCAATGGGTGAGATACAAATATGATATGCATAGGGAGAGGAGGCTCGATGGTATCACAACCCCCTAAATGCCTGGAGTGGGTGTAGGATATAATGCATCGGTGGGTAAGGCATCATGGCGATCCTCAAAATGCTCTGGGCGTCCAAATCGATAGGGGTGCGCTGTTGACGTCTCTGTATCTCCATGTCATGGCGTGCGTGAATCGCCTGAATCTCTCTCTGATGTGGACGAGCTCTCCGGACAAGGGGTCTCGGTCGTCGACGTTGTCGTCTAAGCTCCTCTGCTCTGTGTAATGTGACACCCCGCATCGAGCTGGGCCCACGAGTGTATGTGGGTCTGAAAAAGTCTGTAATATAAGTCTGAGGGGGGGGGGGGCAGGTGTATCTCCCTCTGCTGCTGGAGGAGTGATGCGCGGTGGTGCTGGAGCTCTACTAGGAAATGACCTAGAGGGCGCTGGTCCTCTGTCCCCAATAAAGCCCTGATCTCTCTAGGCCCCCTGAAGAGCTGTGGGTAGCGGTCTCTGATGTCCTCATATGCCTGGCATCTACATGTGTAGTGCTCCTCGTCCTCCACCTCCTCTCTACATATCCTGCATAGTCGCTCATCCCTGGGGGTATGCGTGGCTCGCCCAATCTCAATCTCGAGCTGGTGTGATGATACTCTGAGCTGCCCAATGGCCACTCTCTCAAATGGTGCCATATATGTATCCATGTATCGTGGTCTCTGAATGAAACCATCCGTTGTCACAGTCAGGAAGTGCTCTCTGTAGTGTTGCCTCTTTGTGGGAAGAGGCTCCCGTGGTGCTATCCATGTCCCCCTGACGTGTATCTGTAGTAGGTCCTGACGGATGATCCTATTCCTCTCCGAACGAGAGAGGGTAATGTGGGGGGAAGAGAGGTCATACTGAAAAGGGGGGAGATCCGTAATGCCCATGCCATGGTCTGCTAACCATCGGTAAGTCTGTGCATACCATACTCTCTCATGCCCTGTCTCTTCCAAATGTCTAGAGCTCTCAAATGCAAGCCTGGTGAGTCGGCTAGTGGGGAGCTCTCTGACTCTCAGAATAAAGGTCACCAACTGGAAGAGGGCCTCCACTAGCATCGGTGGTGTGCCAAGCTCAGCTCGTATAATGTCATGTGGAACGGAGGGCTTGCTGCGCAGCAAGCGTGATATCATGGTGATATGGGGCCTCTCAATCTGCGTCCACATCGCCTCTGTGATCCCTGGTGCCCATACTGCTGCTGCGTACATCAATGGGGGTGTCACTGGAGTGTCAAAGAGCCACCCCTTAGTCCGGGGCTCCTGAAAATGTGTCTGAAAGCAGCGTCTCTCCAATCCTGCAAGTGCCGCATAACCTCGCGTCAATCTATCTCTCGCAGCCTGTGCCATGGAGAATACCCCTGTGCTGCCCGAGAAGGTGATACCTAGGTAGACGTAGGAGTCCACTACCTCTATCTGTCCTCCAGCTGCTGTGAAAGAGGCGCGATGGCGTACTGTCCTGGAGGTATGGAAGATCATGACCTTGGTCTTGCCAAGGTTCACTGTGAGTCCTCTCTCCATGCAAAAGGTATCAAGCGCCTGTAAATGTGACTGCAACCCCTCCTGTGACTCTGAGAGCAGGACAATGTCATCAGCATATAATAGGATATGTACTGGCGTACCTCCGATGTCTCCTCCTCTCCCTCCTGCTCGCTGTATATACTCCGTGATCTCGTCGATGTAGAGACCGAAGAGAGTGGGTGAGAGGGGGCAACCTTGTTTCACACCAATGGTGCTAACAAGGCTGTCTGATAGACTGCCGGGGCAGCGTACCCTGCCTGTGACTCGTGCATACAAAGCGTGGATGGACCATAGCATGTCTGATGGAAGCTGTAACTCCTGGAGCCTCCGTAGTAGTCTCTCTCGAGAGACCATGTCGAAGGCTTTGCGGAAATCCACAAAGCAACAGTATAGTCTCTGCTTCCTCGCCTTCGCGCTCTCAATCAAGCAACAAAGCACGAAGATGTGGTCGATGGTGGAGAAAGTGCGGCGGAAGCCTGCCTGGCCGGGTGCTCTGATCCCCGCTGCCTCAGCGTGTGTACTGAGCTCTGCCTCTAGTACTGCCCCATAGATCTTGGCCAGGATATGGCCTATCATAATAGTCCTGTAGTTCCCTGGGTCAATCATATCGCCGGACTTATGGATAGGCGTAATGGTATGCATAGTCCATGAGTCGGGTAATCCCTCAACCAAAGCACGGTTGAAGAGATGGGCGATCAAGTGGGAAACTACATCTGCTGCGTATATAAAGTGCTCTCCCTATAGCCCGGTGTGGTCTGCTGAACGGCCATGCTGTAGCCTATGGATGGCCTGTCGTACCATGCCTGCTGTGAAGAGGGTGGATATCACCGGACGCGGTGTGGAAGGAATCGGTAATGGTGGCTGTCCTGGGACGTCATATAACCTCTGGGCGTAGGTGTGCCAAGTCGAAGGATCGGCTATGGGTGTAGGTGGAGGTGGCTCACGTAGTGCCCTCCACGCGGTGGCACAATCCCTACTCAGGAGAAGGTCGATCAACTCTGCCTCCTGTCGCTCCTCGAAAGCTCGCCGCTTCCGGCGTGTGAGGGCTCGCATCTGTGAGAGAGAGAGAGAGAGAGAGAGAGAGAGAGAGAGAGAGAGAGAGAGAGAGAGAGAGAGAGAGAAAGAGAGAGAGAGAGAGAGAGAGAGAGAGAGAGAGAGAGAGTCATATTAACACCTACCAAAACGCTTGTGTGTATCAATTAAAAGGAAAGTTCTCATTACAAGAAAGAACTATGTAGGCTGAAAAGAGCAAGATGATGGCGTACCGAGGAATGATGGAGTAGTGGAGATAAAGTAGTGGTGCATGGGGGAAGCGTGGCTCTGAATCTGCAGATAATGGTCCCCTACTACATGGGGACATATGTGGGAGTGAATATGTATGCCCTAACTGGTAGAGATGGGTGGAGGAGGGTGGAGTATATGGCACATCGGTGGTGGACTCATCATCTCCTGCAAGAGGGCGACCCAACTGGTTGTGGTGCGCTGCTGCTCCATCATGTGGTGGTGGGCTATCCTGATGCGAGAGATGTCCTCATGATGCAGTTGTGGTCATCGGTACCCAGTCGTACGAGATCTGCGTCGCACTCTTCGAAGTTTGTGCTGCTGCCGGCTCGAACGTGAGCTCTATGCCATCGAAGGCTGGTCTGTCTGATGTGGCTCAAGTCGCCGAAAGAACTGAGTAATAGTCTGCTGGGTAGCCGCCTATGTGTGATGTATGTGCTCTAACTTCTGCTCTCGTCCCTCATATACTGCCGTGATGTAGCGACTCACCCTCCGTTGGTCTCCTATGGTCATGCACAACTAGAGTGACTCCTCAATCTGGAACTGTGGTCCTAGGTCTAAGTATGCCGGGCATCTCGTAATCAAGTGCTCCTCACTCTCTATCTCTGTATTGCAAACTGGGCACCACCTCTCCTCTCGGGGGACTCCTCTGGCCCGACCTCTTTTGATCTCGAGCGGATGTTATGAAACTCGAAGCTGCCCAATGACAACATGAAGGTGGTGTGGTAAGTATGTCTCCATGTAATGTGGGATCTCAATGAAGGCCTGATCTGAGATCTCTAGGAAATGCTCACGATAATAGAGCATTTTCGGTGGTGATGGATCTCTCGGGCTGACCCATGTCCTCTGTATTTACGTATGTCATATCTCCTGATGAATGATCCTATTCCTCTCAGAAACAAAACTCTATTCAACCCCTAATAGAACTCAATGGTAGTATCCAGAATGCAAACATTGGCTTGTAAATTTCTGAATTTGCAAGTTGTTGGAACACTTATGAATAAATGGAAATTCAAGAGAAAAAGAACAAGAGAGAAGCAAAAGCTTTTGTGAAAAACTATTTACAAATAGAAGATAGCACATATACAGTGTTAGATTTTTTTTACCAGATACAACAGTGAATGATGGAGCAGCATATGTTTATTGCATCTCTCTCTCTGTGTGTGTTTGTGTTCTCTCCTTTGCTGATATATCTCTGTTATCTCGCAACAAATCATTATGTATTGTTTCGTTGAGTTTATGAAGTGATCAGGCTTATGTGATTCATGAATAAAAATATCTGCTTGTTCAAACTGATGATGATGATGACTCTTTTCGAGATCGCTCATTAGTGACTTCTCAATCAGGTTTGCTCATCCATGGCTTGCTGTTCTTACATACGTTCCGATATCAGTTGCTGGCATGCTTATCCCAAGGATTTCAGTTGCAGAGAAACTTATGGCTAGTGGAAGTATAGATGCATCTGGAAATATGGTGATCTGCACTACTTCTAGCTAGTACACATAACCTTTTCTTGGAGTTAAAAACTTGCCTTGAAAGTGTACTGATTAAGATGCAGATGTACTTGTGTCAGTAAGCTAGTGGGACTACCCTTTGATTGGAGTTCTGAACATGCCTTGAAAGTATACTGATTAAGAAATAGGGTTTTTTAAATAACTTTGTCAGGGGCAATTTATGCATCCTCTTGTGCTAATGCTGATTAACCTGTGTGATAGATTTTGAAGGCATTTTTTATCCATCAAAGGAATCCCTTTCTCTGCTGTCAGTTCCTTCCAAGGTGGAATTGTGGAGTAGAACTGGAGGATTATAAATTTTACAAAGTTTGATCTTCGGTTTTTGAACAACAGTTTTCTGTACACAAAACAGTTCATTTTAAGTCAGTGTTTCCTTTGGAATGATATTTGTCCTTATGAAATGATCCCAGATATGTGCAGTTAATTATGTTTTTTTGTATTATGTACTTGCACGCAAGGCTTGGATCACAATGGGATCTTATGTATGAATGAGAGCTTTATATGTTGCTTATTTTGATTATGAAAGGCAGTATAGCTGTACAAATCGCTATTGTTAGTGCAAGGACTTTTTAGTCAGCTTTAACGAGTAGAAACATATTTAAGTGTCCCCTAGCTCTTATTCAAGCATTGAAATAAGGAGAGAGGTGTAATGAAGTAGGATATGAACTGAATTCTTTAAAGTTGAGCACTTTCCTAGCTGAACATTGTTAGGTTGTTGTGCTTTCAGAAAAGATTTGACTGGGGGAGTCGCTGGGGTGCAGTTGCAATGTATTCTTTTGGAGCAGCGGTGAGTTTTAGTCAAACTTTGATACTTCACAGATATCTCCTTATGGTTCTTGAGGATGTACTGAAATATGGCAAACACAGTACAGCAGTGGACTCTACTATCTCTCAGTACAATCACTCACTGTACACGGTAAATTCGTGTAGAAGTTGCAAACACATAGTACAGCAGTGGACTCTACTATCTCTCAGTGCAATCACTCAGCCTGTTACACATGCAATGCAGCCAATAGAGCAAGATTAAAAATCTATAGGCAGTCCAAGTCTACCATTTAGATCTAGAGAGCACCAAATATATATTTTGTTACAATACCTTACAAGATTCTCTCATGTTAGCTAGAGGGTTTCACTGTATCTGGAGCTCTCTTAGTAACCCGTGGATATCAGTCACCCTCGTTAGTGTAGATATTAGAACCTGCTTTTCTGTCTCATTGTCAAAGGGTAAGACTTAAGATAGATGAAATAGAGCAAGGGAACACCAAGAATCCCATGTGCATAGCCTTTCTGTTTGGGAGTCTGTACATGGGGTGGGTGTATAGCTCAGAAATTGGCATGTGCAAGAAAAGATTGGATGCACAGAGAAGCTGTTTGACAATTTTCTTAAAAACCTCACTGCTGCACACTTTTCTCCAAGAACTTGCTTTTCATATTCAAGTTCCATTGGACAACGTTAGGGAACTTGATCTTGCTAATGTCACCTTTGGTGTCTCCAACACAAAAGCTCGTGTCATAGAGTAGTGTTTTTGTAGGAGTAAATGTATTTTTGAAGCCAAGCCCATCGTTATATCCCAACTATCTACATATCTGTGATGCATCCATTTCCGTTGATGTGCCTTCAAGTAGACATGTGATTCTCACACGTAGATGTCCGGCCTGTCTTAGTCACTCCTCTTCAACTGTGTCTTCTACACAGATGCATTCATTTTTGAGATTGAGAGAGAGAGAGAGAGAGAGAGAGAGAATCATTTAGATTCACCTTATCTGGTCCAAGCACCCATAAGTGCCACTACCCAAGTCATGTACCGCCATAGTTGATTCGGATGGGAATCGGACTTTGGACTCGGACGGGTTGGAAAGCCCGAATCGAGACCAGAAAAACGTTTCGGACATTATGGGACGTGACTTTTTTTTCGTCCAAAAAAATTTACAAAAATTATTGCAAATAGTCTAAATGAGATTAGAAACATAAATCAAAGACATGTAAGCATAATTTCAATAAACAAAAAGAGTATGAAGCTGAAAATAGATAATAAACTCGTATAGATAGCGCGGAAAACCAAAAGTCTATAAATATGAGTGCAAAGTCATGTAAAAATATGCACATAATCATGTATGATCAGCCATCATCTTCCTCCACATACTCCTCCTCCTCCTCCTCATCATCATGATCATCATCATGTGCAAGGTTCTCTATTGCAATACTAGAACCCTCTTCTGAATGTATTCATGAAGTGGAAGGCATCATTGTTTCTCTTAAAGATCCTTGTTCCTCAATGGTGTCTTGCAATTTCAAGAGTCGATCATCATCTTTCTCTTTTTCAATCATATCCAATGTAACCTCCATTTTTACAAATCCTCTTTCTTTAATTTTGGATGCAAGCCTTAGATTTGTATGTATGTAAGCCAATTTTTCCAGATTTTTTGGAAGCAACTTGTTTCTTCTTTTTGTGTGAATCAATGAAGATGTACTTCAATTTCTCTCACAAGGAGAAGCACATGTTCCTTGTGAGAGCACACGTATAGCAAGCTTTTGCAAATTGGACTTGATTGCCCCAAATGTTTCCCACCACTTAATGGGATGTTGCATTCTATCAGGATCCATTGTAACTGGACGAGAAAATGTATTTGAGTGTGATTTATATATATCCAACTCATAAAAAATAGCACCTTGCTACTTAAGATCTCCTTTTGTATACCTTTCTATAACATCTATCCACCGATTATTAACCTCTCCATCATTATCAGGGCATTTCTCCCTCCAAATAGGATGTACATATGCAGCAGCATGGAATGGGGAGTGCATCATATTCCATCTATTTATGCATAAATCTTTTATCTCATCAAGCCTTTCAGGAATACTTATATTCAGCTTTGATAGCTCTTCCACCATTCTATCTGTGAGCTCATAAATGAGGCCCATGGTGGCACCTTCTCCATCTGCCAAATGCAAGAGTTTCAATATTGGAGCACAAATTGCTATTATATCTTTCACATTCCTCCAAAAGAAAGCACTTAAAATAACATTGGACACATATTCTGCTTTTTGAGTACGAGCCACTCTTTTCCTAATGTATTCTGGACTTACCATTAATGACCGCAAGCCATTATACACCCTCTCATCAAGCATATTAGAGAGCATGATAAACATATATGCAAAGCGTGTAGGTGCTGCCTTTACCAAATCCTTGGTGCTGAATTTTCGAAATAAAGCAAGGATAGTAGGCTTAGAAGTCAGAAACACAACAACTTTTTGTGCATCTTCCAACACTAACTTTATCCATGCAATGTTTCCAATGTCTTCATAAAGCAAATCAAGACAATGGCATGTGCAACGAGTAAAAAATATATGAGGCCATTCAGCCTCCACCAAACCACCAGCTTTTATGCAATTTGTGGCATTATCCATGCACACTTGCACAACATTTTTAGGACCCACATCTAATATAGCATCTTTCAATATGTTGAATATGTATTCTCTTGATTTGTACTCACAAGAGGTATCTACTGATTTCAAGAACATTGCACCATAAATGCAACAAACCATGACATTGATGATTGGTCTATTTCTAGTGTCAGAGCAACCATCACATACAATGGTACATCCATAAATTTTCCATTTTTCCCGTAATCTTGCAAGTTCATTTTCAATGGATCTAACCTCGACATGTAGTTGCTTTGTGCGCAAATGATTTATGAAGGAGCTTTGAAAGAAGGACCTTCCCTTCCAATTGCATGAACCATCTTCAAAAAATATGGACTCCTCGCTTTCCAAAAGGGGATGTCCTCCACATAAAAGAATCTACGTAATGCTTTCATAGCTTCATCTCTTGCTTGAGAGTCCCATGCTCTATGCAATACCCCTTTGCCTTCTCTTTTTCTTTTAGGGGCTGATCCATGTTGCATACTCTCCTCAAACTCATTCTCCTCATATTGACAACGTGATGCATGAGATGCCACATTTTGTTCTACATTACACTCTCCCGTCATTGAAACAAACATGTCATGCTCATCAGTAGAAGGCACACTACTACTTTTTCCACTCACTTTGGCATGTAATTTTCTGCATGCATCCCTTACATCAGCTGGTGCATATGAGCACTTGTCAACACCAAAGCCTTTGAGGCCTAAAACATGGGCCCGAATTTGATTTGGCCCCCCATCAAACGTGTGTCCACAATACTTGCATTTGCAAGTCCATTGACCTTTAGGTAGCTGCTTGACCTTTGCAACATATTCCCACTCTTCTCCTGCTCTTCGAGGCATCTACATATGGAAAAGAAACACCCAAACTTTCAACTTACATGTGAAAAAAACACCCCTTACAAATTGAACAAGTTTTGGCACTTACCTTTTTGTGGGAAGCTCCTTGTGTTGAGGCCTTAAGGCTTGGTAGCTTCAGCCTAGGTAGTGTAGGCTGCTTCATTCTTAACCCTACTCACCAAGGTGGAGTAGGCAAACAACCCTCCCTCTCAATGGGTGCGTCACTCTGCTCTCACTCCCTCTGCACGTCGCTTGCTCTCGTATTCGATTGCCGAATATGACCCGAAATCGGGTTTTTTTGCCCCAGCCATCAATATCTGCAATAGTCACGTTTGCAATAGGTTTCAGATGTTGCCGTCCGAAATGAAGTCTGGTAAGTCTGGCATATCGAATCGGACGCATCCGAATGCAACAGTGTGTACCGCTTTATTGTGGTGTAGCCATGGCCTTCCTATCAGGAGGGGAAATCCTCCTTTTACCTTTGGGAGTGTTATTACCACAAAATCCAACACAAATTTTAAGTTTTGAATGAGGACTTTGACCTTCTCCACTATGCCTAATGGGCTTACCTTGCTTTGATCCACCAATGATATTGTAAAATGAGCCACTTTAGTTGGCTTTAAGTTTAGCAATGTCATTGTGTATTCAGGCATAAGATTAATACCGGATCCCCTATCAACTATTACTCCTACCAAGAGAGTTCCCTTGATACTTAAAGTTAATCTGGGGCTCTTGTAATCAGTAAGAGGTGCCATCCTAGATAGTTCTGATCTATAAGTTGAGGACGTAAGTATTTGTTGAGAAATTAGAGAAGTGAAGCCTTGCCCGCCACTTAATATGGTGTGAGGGTCTAACCCATTTATGGCAGCCATTACTTCTCCTTTGAATCCAAGACTCATAGCTAACAAGTTATATAGAGATACCTGTCGGTAAGTGTTTTGCAAGACTTGAACTATAGTGCGAAAACCTTCTTGATTGTTCGTTGAAGTAGCTCCATTATGAAATCGCCTCAAGTCCTCCTTAGATAGTGCATAGGCCTTGTCGATAATGTGTTCGAGAGTATCTTCATTTCTTCTTATTCTTTCAAGTGAGATTTTCTCTTTCTCTTGGTCATAGTACGAACGAGAGAATTAATTCGTGAGAATCAATTCGGGAATTAATCGTTTAATTCGTTTAGTTCTACTTCTACCTTCAATTATGATAGACCTACATGGGTGGCCCAACAATAGTTTAAAAAGGCACCAAAGTGCAATTGATTCCATAGTACCACCATGCCTCATATTATTACCTAGGTCAACAAGATAGAAGAAAGTAACACTCCTTTACTTCTGTGAAACAAGTGACAAGATAGAAGAAAATAACACTTGTTTACTTCAGTGAAACAAGAGTCAAGTCAGATGCAAAAGCAAGAGAAAGTGTCAAATTAAACACAAACAGAAGGCACATGAGTAGAGTGTTAAATAATAAATGTAAGCAATGATCAAGAGTTATACACATGTGAAAAGGCATGGACAAATACTTGATGTCTCAAGTATAATAAATGCTTTGAAAGGGGCAAAAAGAGAAGTAAGATAAAGTTCAGAGGAATTTTTAAGGGACAAGCAGAAAAGAAAAGTAGACCTAGGAAAGTTTATTAAAAAAAAAAGTGATAAAATTCGTGCATCACGAATTAAATCGTGGTGCAAATTTTACGAATTTTATTTCGACCAAAAATTCGCAAATTTTTTCAACTATGGTCTTGGTTGTGTTTGGCTTCCTGAGAAGGTTCATGCTCTATGGTCTTTTTCCCCTTGTCCTTAGTTGAACAAGCTAGATCTGTTGTTTCCTTGGTAGCGTCTTTCAAGTTTGCCTTCTGCTTTTGTGCCCTAGTCATAACTTCAGGAAGTTGCTCAAGCTGGACTACTCCGGCACTTGGAGAATCTACGTTGCCCTCATCATTAGTTACTGTGATCATATGCCGGGGGCAAGAGTTTCCTTGTGTGCTTATGGAGGGCATTGACTTGGGGCAGTCCTTTGTGTAATGATCCCTCGTGTCAAGACAGTCTTCGAAAAGGGAACACTTACTTTCGAAGTGTCCATACTCCCCACATCGATAACACATTATACGCCTAGGTGGTCGGTTTTGACGAGGCCTACCTTCTTGCCGTTGGTGTCCTTGACCGGTGTTAAAAGTTGTCAGAGAAGGTGTGCCAGTGGACGGTATGGGTGGTTGCCCTAACAAAGAGGATTGAGCCACACCTACCCATTGAGCTTCTCGTGGTTGTCCTAGTAACATATTCTGGTTTCCAAGACCCTTCAAAAAATAACAATCCTTGGCCTCATGGCCACCCTTTCCACAAAATTGGCGTGTTAGCCTCCTTGGACACTCTTGTGTTGTGTGTCCTTGAGTAGTACAGAGAGAGCACCATAGCCCAGTTCTTACCTCCCTTAGTGTTTTCAATTCTTAAGCTCTTGTCGTATCTGAGCGATACCTTTCGAGGTACTTTTGTGTTCTTCTCGATTTCTTTGAAGCTTTCAGGATTCTAGCTCCCTTCTCAAGGCTGTCACAACATCTTCATCTTGGGGGGAAGTCTTACCTTGCTACATTCCAAAATGAACCTGTGCAGCCTCAATCTTTGTGGAAGCTGTTTTGATCTCTCGTAAGGTGGCATCCGGCCGCAAAAGCTCTCTCAGCTTCTGTTGTTTGGATTTTGGCAAGGCTTTTCTCCACCCATTTCTTGATAAGGAAATTCCTTGGTGGTTCCCGTAATCTTGCCACCAGTGATCTTGCCCGTGTCATAAGTTCTGAAAACGATTCTCCCACATGCAAAATTAGATTCTCAAGTTCATCTAATGTTCTTTCTTTGGAGTTACCTAGTTGGAATGCTTCCGTAAATTCGGTCCTCAATGCTTTCCATGTTTGAAAATGGTTCTCTGCTTACTGGCTGAACCATTTGTCGGCCAATCCTTCAAGTCTTGATGGGAAGAGAGCAAGGAAGGAATCTTGTCGTTGTTGTAAGCCCCTACTCTTACAAATTGAAAGAAATCTTTGTACATGATCTTCAGGATCTTCATTAGCACCACTATGAAGTGAAGAAAACTAATATTTATCCTAGACAGGAGAGCAAAAAGTTCTTCGGCCATAGTGGTGTGAAGAAAAGTGATTTTGGGTAAAGACTTTGAGTCTTTGCCTTGTCCTCTAATCTAGAAGCTAGATTTGAGGCGGATAAACTTCTCACAGGTGTTAAATAAGGGTTTGGCCTTCTTCTATGATAGCTCTTGATTGGTGTCTTCTTAGGGCTTAATTGTTTCTCCTTACTTGCTTTGGTGTGGGCCATGGACCATCTTGAGGATTGCTTCCAAGGAGGGAAACCAAGAGAGCTATCCCTAGAAGGTACCAGGAATAAAAAATGAAAGGGTTGCCTAAAAACTTAATGATAAGTGGAGGGCATGTGAGGGTCACCCTAGTTAGTTAAGAAGGAAAGGGGAGTCTCCCTAAATGCCTTAGTGCCCAAATGAAGGTTGGTGAAGAAGCTAGAGGAGGTCACCCAGATGGAGGGAAGCTTGATGGAGGGGGAAGTCACCGAGATGGAAAGAGAGGGTCGCCCAAATGAAGGTTGGCGGAGAAGCTTGAGAGGTCGCCCAGATGAAGGTTGGTGGAGAAGCTTGAGGAGGTCGCCCGAATGAAGGTTGGTGGAGAAGCTTGAGAGGTCACCCAGATGGAGGGAAGGAGAAGCTTTAGAGAAAGAGGAGGAGGAAGTCGCCTAGATGGAAAGAGGGAGTCACCGAGATGAGGAGGAGGCTACTGAGGTCTGGGCGCCCATACTGGCACCTAAAGTTCTAAAGTGATTTCTCAAAGAAATCTCCAGAAGCCATGTCCCACTCTGCGTGCCAAATTTTCACTTGTAGGTGGTGAAGTGTGAAGTGTGTGGGTGTAGTGAATGCAAAATGAACTACCCCCGGAGCACATTACATCACATTACAGTAATATACACTTATCAACCAGAATCCTTATCATCACCTCAATCTATGCTTGGAAGTTAGACACAAAAATATGAGATAGAATGAGTGAGAATCAGAACAGAAGATATAACACGCAGCGAAATAGCACACAAGACAACAACGAAATATGATTGCGATATAGCACAACAATAGAGTATAACACAAGACAAGAACCAAATATAACACAGTCAGTGCAACCCATCAACTAGTCATACCACTTGTCATACAGACACAAAACAATGGAAGACAATGGAAACTCAATCTCCAGATATCCTCACATAAGCAACATAAGCAAAATAGGTCTCTCGGGTCTCCACGAGCTCTAAGCTTGCACTCACTATCTTCGGATCTCTATCAGCTAGTCTCGTGTAGTGTGTCCTCTTCTCTTGAGGCTTCTTCTTTTATAGGTGAGAGGTGAGGGATCGGTTACAAGAGGAGAGCCCATTACATAAGAGTAATGGGCAGTTAATGCTCTAGGCAGTTGTAATTGTCAGCATCGTCGCCAGTACCAAACTTTGTCTTGTAGCAATGAGTGGCCCGAGTGCACTTGGCCACCCTGTCAGCTCTCCAGGTCTAGAACTTGGGCCCTGTGAGTCCCTTGATGAATTTGGGAGTGACGGGGCCCTTCTCTAGAACTTGGGCGCCTTGGCGCCCAACTCTAGCATCCGGGTGTCTCGACGCCCAACTCCAGCATCTAGGCCTCTCCACGCCCAACTCTAGTACTTGGGTTCCTTGGCACCGAGTTTTGGTATTTGGGTTCCTTGGTGCCCAGTTGGAGTATCTTTTGCCTTTTTCTATGTTCCTCGAAAAATTTATTCTAGAGGCTGACTAGTTTTGGGGCACATTGGGCAACTCTAAGAACTTGGTGAGGCTAGTTTCGGGAATATTGAGGTACGGTAGGAACTCCGGACGACTAGTTTTGGGGCTTATTGTGCAACTCTAGAAACTTGGGGTCATTGATTTTGGGGCAACTTGGGCAACTGGAGGAACTTGGGGTGACTGATTTATTGACAACTTGGGCAATTGGAGGAACTTGGGGCAACGTGTTCTCGAGCATACTAGGGGAATGTAGGAACTTAGGGAGATTGCATGCTGATGTGCAAGGGAAATTGGGGCAACCATGAGGTAAGGTAAGTGGAGCATGATAGACCAGGTGGGGCAAGTTTGAGCTGTAGGTTGGAGGGAAAGTGGTTGAGTTGGAGGGAGAGTGGTTGAGGTGGAAGAATATAATACAATATGTGCAAGACGTCAAAAGGTGAAAAGTTGACATATGTCCCTAGCACATCCATAGTACTAAAAAATATTATCGGCTCCCTCTTGCAATCTACATCCATGGGAGCCGAGATGATCCGCAAGTATGACCCCTACAGGAATGTTAGGATAAGAACATTTCGACACCTCATTCTGGACTTCCTCAAAGACAAATCACTAATGGTGGTAGTAGCACCTATATTCGAGAGGATAATGGATCACATGATAGTAGTACCGTAACCTGCCCATTAATAACTCGTATGGTGATGTGGTATATAGACCTCCATGTATTGAGGCATATCAGTGGATCCCTGAACTGAAATTTGTAGAAATAGGTCGTGATAGTAGATCTTTTTGGCTGGTAGTGTATCTCCAGGAAGGATCTATGTCCTCTGTATATATATGTGCCATAGCTCCTTTTGTATGATCCTATTCCTATCTTGCAAAGAGAGTGAATAGGTGAGAGACTGTGTATCATACTGCAGTAGCTGGTCAATGTCAAATCCATAAGTGGTCAGTGAATCCTCTTTCTGAGCATACCAGCATAAGGTACTTCCTGCTAGAGCAACGTCTCATGAGGCCCGGAAAGCCTTGTATGCAATGCGTTCAGTATCCATGCCCTAAAGTCTATGTAGCATACGTAAAACCTTGAATAATGTCTGTATTAGCATCGGGGGTACAGCAAGCTCTGTGCTAATAATGTCACGAGGTACTGATGGCTTGCCACGTATAAGCCTGGAAATCAGAAGTATCAGAGGTCTCTCAACCAAAGTCCATGTATGGTCAGTATGCCCTGGCCCAGATCACGGATCCAAGTGTGGGTGTGACTAATGTATTGAATGGCCACCCTTCTTGCGAGGCTGCTGAAAATGTCCCTGATGACAATGCCTCTTTTCCATCTATGCTAATGCTGCATATCCCCGAATGATCCTATCGTGAGCTGCATGTGCCATAGAGAAAGGAGTAGATGTAGACATAAAAGTCACCCCGAGATAAACATATCAACTAGTGACCTCAATGGTCCCTCCCTACTCCATATATAGACATTGTATAGCATGAAATAAGTACATACAAATTCACATACCATTTTCATTGAATCATAAATACACATTGCTGAAAATAAGAACCCTGATTACCAAGGTTCACTAAGAGCCCTCTTTGTGAGCAGATATCGTCTAATGCATGTAGATGGTTCTATAAACCCTCTGCAGGCTCTGAAATCAAGACAATGTCTTCAGCATATAACAAGATGTGTACAAAGGCTCCTCCAAAATCGGCACCTGCACCACCACGCTGCCTGATGAAATCTATAATCTCATCAATGTATATCCCAATCAAAGTAGGAGATCAAAGCCTTGGAAGATTAAATCAAAGACATTAAAGAAGACCGAGAAATGGAGAGACTGAAGGAAAGAGAACTATGGCTCAAGAGGCAACGAGATTGGGTTGAAGAGAAAAAGGGCATGCATGAACAAATCAAGGCCCTCGAGGCATCGATAGTCTCCCTCAGCCGAGAAGAAGGTGAACTTAGAGTAGACACAAAGGAAGCGCTTAAAAAGGAGCTGACCGAAGCACTGACCGCGAGCATTGACACGAAGCTCGAGGCAACCAAAGAAGGATGGGTTGAAGTGGTGAAGAAAAACATCAAAAAAGAGGCAAAAGAAGAAACACAAAAAGAAGCTCTTTATGTACACACTGCCATTGAAGAGGAGAGGATGCGACTAGCTCAACGACTTAATGTGCGGATCACACGTATATTAGAAAAGGAAAGATCCACCCCTGAGATGGATGGGAATACACTATGTAAGAAGCTCGGTTACAAGGAAGAGGAGGCTCTCCCATTCACCAAATGTTGGAGGGTAGGAAAAGATCCTTCAAAAAGAAGAGCTCTCATTTTGCGATTCCCCTCCGAAGCAGTAAGATCCATTTTCATTCGCAAGAGAGTCGTCTTGAGGGGGCTTGAAGGTCCCCCTATTTACCTAGATGAGGATCTCACACCCATGCAAGTAGCACATTGTCGCGCATGCATGCCAAGAGTACATGAGGCTCGTAGAGAAGGGAAGAAGGCTTCATACAGAGATGGTCGGATCATCATTGAGGGCAAAGCCATACTATAGGGATTCACGGCATGTGAGTCAGTTGAGGAGATATATCTCGCAGTATGGAACTGCAATGGCGATTTATGGACACATCCTGAGAGGTTGGAGGAGGTGAGCAAAGATAGAGATATTATTTTGTTGACAGAGACACATGAGAGCCCCGATAGAAGTCTACCTCATGTGCATGGCTTCCAATGGGAGTCTACATACAGAAATTGTACACGCCACCACACTACGAGAGGATCCGGGGGAGTAGCAATACTCTTTAGAGATAGATTTCAAAGCAGGATACAGATCGTCGCATGGGACTCAGAGGCCAAATACCTATGGATCTGATTACAGCTGTCACATGAGAGGACCATCTACATTGCATTATGCTATTTTGCACCCTCTGGCTCTCGATTCTTTGTCATGAATGAGGAGGGCTCACCTTATACTTGTCTATCAGAGGAGATCACTAAGTACTCTACTCTAGGGGAAGTCTTCCTCATGGGCGACTTCAACGCCAGGACAGGAAGCGATCAGTGCGAGGCTTTTAACCCAGCAAATCGAGTCCTATTACCCACTCTACAGGAGGAATCTATGGCACGAGTTTCAACAGATTCTACACACACTCTCTACGGTACTCACCTACTGAGACTCGGGTCCGAACACCGCCTCGTTATTTATAACGGGATGAGACACTTGCCTATGTTAGGGAGATTGACATGCGTATTGCACTCAGTTACAGATGGAGGAGGGAGTATCATGGATTATATCATGGAACCGAGGGAGGCCACCCACATACTCAGTTCTTTCACCATCCCACCTATACCCATTGGAGCAAATCACACATATCTTGGACTATTCCTCAAGGGAGACATTCCCACACACACACCCATGACACGCCCCCCCCACACACTACGATCCACTTCACAAACGAGCTTGCTCACATATACTGAGCCCGAGTTGAAGAAAGCTTTCTTTCACTTCATCCTGACACCCCACTACCTATACTTACATCACATATAGCATCCATCCTTCACGCATCCGCCATCGGTTCATTCCCACACACCACCCATTCTAGTCACACACCTCCCCCAGGGACAATGCCGCAAAATGCTTGGTATGATGATGAGTGCAGGAGTCTCTATCGTCGACTACGAGCTCAGAGAGCATTGGGAGAGATCACAAAGATGGAGGCTAGAAGACATATGAAGACCCTCACACGCTGAAGAGACGGGCCTTCGAGGAGGCAGAGGAGCTTGAGCTATACCATTTACTTATGAGCAGGGATTGCATTGCTGCATGGCGCACACTATCAGAGTCGCGACCGACCACACCTATTGGAGATCCACAGATTTGGCACGAGTATGCCGAGAGACTATATGAGATACCTGGACAGCCTCCCATCCCCCAACCACCTGGACCACGCCCTACTCGTTCCTCTTTCTTCACAGCAAAGATGATCGAGAGGGCCATTGAGCGACTACAACATGGGCGTTCGACTTACCACACGGGACTGCAAAGCGAGCACCTCATATATACTGCCTCCACTATAGCTCCATTGATTGCACATGTCTTCAATCGGGCTATAGGGGAGGGCTTCCCACAAGAGTGGACGAGGAACAGCATTGTACCCATCCACAAATCTGGGGATACCTTGGACCCAGGGAACTACAGGACTATCATGATTGGTCACACCATGGCCAAGCTTTATGGGACAGTTCTCGAGACAGAGCTCAGCTTATGCTGAGATGGAAGGGCTACGAGCACGTGGTCAGGCAGGGTTCCGACGGGCTTTCTCCACTATTGATGACATCTTCATTTTGCGTTGCCTCATTGACGGAGCAAAGATGCGAAAGAAGAGATTATATTGATGCTTTGTGGATTTCCGCAAAGCCATCGATACTGTGCCAAAGGACAAGCTTTTTCGGAGACTTCATAGCTTGGGGATACCATCAGAGATGATTTGGGCCATCTACACACTCTATGAGCGGGTGATTGGGAGGGGTCGATGCTCGGGGAGACTATCAGAGGCCATTGCTAGCGCAGTGGGTGTTAAGCAAGGCTGGTCACTCTCTCCCACTCTATTTGGGCTCTACATCGATGAGATTGAGGACTACATTCTCCGAGCTGGAGGGGAGGGTGCAGACCTCGCAGGTACACAGGTCCACATTTTATCATATGCAGATGACATTGTGTCACCGGAGGGATTACAACAACACCTAGATGCCCTCCATGAGTTTTGTACACAGAGAGGCTTGACAGGCTTGACAGTAACCCTTGGCAAGACAAAGGTCATGATCTTCCACACCTCCCCCATGGTGAGGAATGGAGCAGGGTTCACAGTTGGCAATGGACAGATTGAGGTGGTCACTTCCTATGTCTACCTTGGAGTCACATTCACGAGCTTGCCTGGCCCCTTCAGCATGAGACAGCAGCCACCGATAGACTCACACGAGGATATGTAGCCTTAGCCATATTAGAGCGGAGATGTCACCAGGCACACTTCCAGGAGCCCCGCACAAAGGGGTGGCTATTTGACACACTAGTCAGACCAGCTATGATGTATGCTACAACAGTTTGGGCACGAGGCCTCACAGGCACCCAGTGGAGTGCGATCGAGCGGCCACAAGTACGTATGATCTCACGACTATTTCGCGGGAAACAATCAGTGCCACATGACATCATCAGGGCAGAGCTAGCTGCACCACCCATGGTGGTAGATGCACTATTCGAGACTATCTCCTTTATTCAGAGGGTGAGGGAGCTCCCTACAGAAAGACTCACACACAGAGCTGGTAGTGAGTGTCCAGGAAGGACTCACACACAAATCTTTTTGGCTGGTAGTGTATCTCCAGGAAGGATCTATGTCCTCTGTATATATATGTGCCATAGCTCCTTTTGTATGATCCTATTCCTATCTTGCAAAGAGAGTGAATAGGTGAGAGACTGTGTATCATACTGTATGGGTGGTAGCTGGTCAATGTCAAATCCATAAGTGGTCAGCGAATCCTCAATTCTGAGCATACCAGCATGAGGTAGTTCCTGCTAGAGCAAGGTCTCATGAGGGCCAGAAAGCCTTGTATGCAATGCGTTCAGTATCCATGCCCTAAAGTCTATGTAGCATACATAAAGCCTTGAATAATGTCTGTATTAGCATCGGGGGTACAGCAAGCTCTGTGCTAATAATGTCATGAGGTACTGATGGCTTGCCATGTATAAGCCTGGAAATCAGAATTATCAGAGGTCTCTCAACCAAAGTCCATGTATGGTCAGTATGCCCTGGCCCAGATCGCGAATCCAAGTGAGGGTGTGACCAATGTATCGGATGGCCACCCTTCTTGCAAGGCTCCTGAAATTGCCCCTGATGACAATTTCTCTTTCCCATCTATGCTAATGCTGCATATCCCCGAATGATCCTATCGTGAGCTGCATGTGCCATAGAGAAAGGAGTAGATGTAGACATAAAAGTCACCCCGAGATAAACATATCAAATAGTGACCTCAATGGTCCCTCCCTACTCCATATACACATTGTATAGGATGAAATAAGTACATACAAATTCACATACCATTTTCATTGAATCATAAATACACATTGCCAAAAATAAGAACCCTGATTACCAAGGTTCACTGAGAGCCCTCTTTGTGAGCAGATATCATCTGATGCATGTAGATGGTTCTATAAACCCTCTGCAGGCTCTGAAATCAAGACAATGTCTTCAGCATATAACAAGATGTGCACAAAGCCTCCTCCAAAATCCGCACCTGCACCACCAGGCTGCCTGATGAAATCTATAATCTCATCAATGTATATCCCAATCAAAGTAGGAGATCAAAGCCTTGGAAGATCATATCAAAGACATTAAAGAAGACCGAGAAATGGAGAGACTGAAGGAAAGAGAACTACGGCTCAAGAGGCAACAAGATTGGGTTGAAGAGAATAAGAGCATGCAAGAACAAATCAAAGCCCTCGAGGCATCGATAGTCTCCCTCAGCCGAGAAGAAGGTGAACTTAGAGTAGACACAAAGGAAGCGCTTAAAAAGGAGCTGACCGAAGCACTGACCGCGAGCATTGACACGAAGCTCGAGGCAACCAAAGACGGATGGGTTGAAGTGATGAAGAAAAACATCAAAAAAGAGGCAAAAGAAGAAACACAAAAAGAAGCTCTTATTGTACACACCGCCAATGAAGAGGAGAGGATGCGACGAGCTCAACGCCTTAATGTGCGGATCACACGTATATTAGAAAAGGAAAGCTCCACCCCCGAGATGGATGGGAAGACACTATGTAGGAAGCTCGGTTACAAGGAAGAGGAGGCTCTCCCATTCACCAAATGTTGGAGGGTAGGAAAAGATCCTTAAAAAAAAAGAGCTCTCATTTTGCAATTCCCCTCCGAAGTAGTAAAATCCATTTTCATTTGCAAGAGAGTGGACTTGAGGGGGTTTGAAGGTCCCCCAATTTACCTAGATGACGATCTCACATCCATGCAAGTACACGAGGCTCATAGAGAAGGGAAGAAGGCTTCCTAGAGAGATGGTTGGATCATCATTGAGGGCAAAGCCATACTATAGGGATTCACGGCCTGTGAGTCAGTTGAGGAGATACATCTCGCAGTGTGGAACTGCAAGGGCAATTTATGGACACATCTTGAGAGGCTCGAGGAGGTGAGCAAAGATAGAGATATTATTTTGTTGACAGAGACACATGAGAGCCCCGATAGGAGTCTACCTCAGGTGCATGGCTTCCAATGGGAGTCTACATACAGAAAATGTACACTCCACCACACTACGAGAGGATCCGGGGGAGTCACGATACTCTTCAGAGATAGATTTCAGAGCAAGAAACAGATCGTCGCACGGGACTCACAGGCCAGATACCTTTGGATCCGATTACAGCTCTCACATGAGAGGACCATCTACATTGCATTATGCTATTTTGCACCCTCTGTCTCTCGATTCCTGTCATGGATGAGGAGGGCTCACCTTATACTTGTCTATCAGAGGAGATCACTGAGTACTCTACTCTAGGGGAAGTCTTCCTCATGGGCGACTTCAACGCTAGGACGGGAAGCTATCAGTGTGAGGCTTTTGACCGAGGAGATCCAGTCATATTACCCACTCTACAGGAGGAATCTATGGCACGAGTTTCAACGGATTCTACACACACACTCTACGGTACTCACCTACTCAGGCTCGAGGCGAGACACCGCCTTCTTATTTATAACGGGATGAGACGCTTGCCTATGTCAGGGAGATTGACATGGGTACTGCACTCAGTTAGAGATGGAGGAGGGAGTATCGTGGATTATATCATGGAACCGAGGGAGGCCACCCACATACTCAGTTCTTTCACCATCCCACCTAGTCCCATTGGAGCAGATCACGCATATCTTGCACTATCCCTCAAGGAAGACATTCCCACACACACATACCCATGATACGTCCCCCACACATTACCATCCACTTCACAAACAAGCTTGCTCACATATACAGAGCCCGAGTTGAAGAAAGCCTTCTTTCGCTTCATCCTAACACCCCACTACCTATACTTACCTCAACATATAGCATCCATCATTCACGCATCCGCCATCGGTTCATTCCCACACACCACCCATTCTAGTCATACGCCTCCCCCAGGGACCATGCCGCAAAATGCCTGGTATGATGATGAGTGCAGGAGTCTCTATCGTCGACTACGAGCTCAGAGAGATTGGGAGAGATCACAAAGATGGAGGCTAGAAGACATATGAAGACCCTCACACGTCGAAAGAGACGGGCCTTCGAGGAGGCAGAGGAGCTTGAGCTATACCATTTACTTATGAGCAGGGATTGCATTGTTGCATGGCGCACACTATGAGAGTCGCGACCGACCACACCTATTGGAGATCCATAGATTTGGCACGAGTATGCTGAGAGACTATATGAGATACCTGGACAGCCTCCCATCCCCCAACCACATGGACCACGCCCTACTCGTTCCTCTTTCTTCACAGCAAAGATGATCGAGAGGGCCATTGAGCGACTACAGCATGGGGGTTTGACTGACCACACGGGACTGCAGAGCAAACACCTCATATATACTGCCTTCACTATAGCTCCATTGATTGCACACGTCTTCAATCGGGCTATAGGGGAGGGCTTCCCACAGGAGTTGACGAGGAACACCATTGTACCCATCCACAAATGTGGGGATACCTTGGACCCAGGGAACTACAGGACTATCATGATTGGTCACACCATGGCGAAGCTTTATGGGACAGTTCTCCAGAGCTCAGCTCATATGCTGCGATGGAAGGGCTACGAGCACGTGGTCAGGCAGGGTTCCAACGGGCTTTCTCCACTATTGATCAGATCTTCATTCTGCGTTCCCTCATTGACGGGGCAAAGATGCGAAAGAAGAGATTATATTGATGCTTTGTGGATTTCGCAAAGCCATCGATAGTGTGCCACGGGAGAAGCTTTTTCGGAGACTTCATAGCTTGGGGATACCATCAGAGATGATTTGGGCCATCTACACACTCTATGAGCGGGTGATTGGGAGGGTTCGATGCCTGGGGGGACTATCAGAGGCCATTGCTAGCTCAGTGGGTGTTAAGCAAGGCTTCCCACTCTCTCCCACTTTAGTCGGGCTCTACATCGACGAGATTAAGGACTATATTCTCCGAGCTGGAGGGGAGGGTGAAGACCTCGCAGGTACACAGGTCCACATTTTATCATATGCAGATGACATTGTATTGATTTCAGAGTCACCCGAGGGATTAGAACACCACCTAGATGCCCTCCATGAGTTTTGTACACAGAGAGGTTTGACAGTAAACCTTGCCAAGACCAAGGTTATGATCTTCCACCCTACTTGAACCTTCTAGAGCTACCCAGACGTAGGGAGACAGAGTCAGCTTACTGACTTCTTGGTTCCGCGACGTGCAGCAGCCCTCTCCCCCTCAGCTCACACATCGAGAGGGGTGACTCTTCAGCAGGCTAAGACCTCTCGAGCTAGGAGACGACCCCGTCCTATAGGATATCGGGCCCCGAGACCTCACGGACACCAGATTGCAGACATCCAGGCTCGTGACCGTCGCGCCATGGACGAGAGATGATCCGAGATGATGGTTGATCCCGCTGCAGCCATCAGGGTGGCCCTCACTCCACCCCCACCCATGTACCACATCTTACACCTGCCCACTAGAACACGATAAAGCTAGTTAGTTGTTCACATGCACTCTCATGGTTGTACTGACCTTTTGCATATAGACTACAGATATAGCACTCGATTCACACCCCCTTTCCCCAAAAAACTTTCTTTCATAACTATCTATACATGCATACTATAGAGATCTATATCAGCTTCACGGGTTTCTTTTTCAGCACTTTTATCTTTTCTGATTGATAGAACATACACCCATGTACACTGATTTGTCTCATAGGCCGAGTTCGGCCTCGTAATAGATGTAAAACCACTTTCTTTCTCTCTCTCTCTCTCTCTCAAAGAAGGAAAGAAGGCTTCATACAGAGATGGTCGTGTCATCATTGATGGCAAGGCCATCCCATAGGGATTCGCGGCCTGTGAGACACTCGAGGAGATACACCTTGCAGTTTGGAACTGCAATGGAGATCTATGGACACACCCAGAGAGATTGGAAGAGGTGCGCAAAGGCAAAGACATCATTATGCTCACAGAGACACATGAGAGCCCGGACCGGGGCCTACCTCGAGTCCACGGTTTTCAGTGGGAGTCCACATACAGAGAGTGTACACGTCAGCACACCACCCGA
This sequence comes from Ceratopteris richardii, assembly GCA_020310875.1. Lineage (NCBI taxonomy): Eukaryota > Viridiplantae > Streptophyta > Polypodiopsida > Polypodiales > Pteridaceae > Ceratopteris > Ceratopteris richardii. The sequence continues at coordinate 188,789,574 of CM035409.1, forward strand.
GGATCAAGAGGAGTAGCCATACTCTTTAGAGATGGACTTCAGAGCAGGATACAGATAGTCGCACGTGATTCACAGGCCAGGTATCTTTGGATTCGACTCCAGCTCTCGCAGGAGCGGATCATCTTCATAGCATTATGCTACTTTGCTCCTTCTAGCTCGCGTTTCGCTATCATAGATCGAGAGGAGGACTCACCATACACTTGCTTGTCAGAAGAGATTACAGAGTACTCTGCATTAGGGGAAGTCTTCCTTATGGGAGACTTCAATGCAAGGACAGGCAACGATCAGTGTGAGATATTTGACCCAGAAGACCCAGAGATACTACATACCATAGAGGATGAGTCTACAGCTCGAGCTTCAGCTGACCTTACACACACTCACTATGGCACTCACCTACTCAGACTAGGCTCTCGACATAATCTCGTTATCTATAACGGGATGACTCAGTGGCCTGCCTCAGGAGGATTGACATGCATACCACACTCAGTCACAGATGGCGGGGGAAGTACAGTAGATTACGTCATGGGGTCCAGAGAGGCCATCCACCTACTTACCTCATTCACCATCCCACCCATACCCATTGGGGCCGATCACACATACCTCGCACTCTCCTTGAAGGGAGACACCCCTTTACGCATACCCGCAGCACGCATCCCACACACCACCATCCACTTCACACACGAGCTAGCTCACATATATGCGGCTCGAGTCGAGAAGGGTCTTCTCTTACTTCATCCTGACACTCCACTATCCCTACTCACCTCTCAGATAGCATCAGTTCTTCAGACATCAGCCATCAGCTCCTTCCCACACACCATCCATTCTCGTCACACACCTCCTCCCGGGACTATGCCACAACATCGTTGGTATGATGAGGATTGCAGAGATCTTTACCGCCGACTACGAGCTCAGCGAGCATTGGGAGAGATCACAAAGAGAGAGGCCAAGGGACAGATGAAGACTCTCACACGTCGAAAGAGGCGAGCCTTTGAGGAGGCACAGGAGCTTGAGCTATACCATCTCTTTATGAGTATGGACAGTGCTGCAGCATGGCACAGCCTACGAGAGCCACGCCCGACCACACCTATTGGAGACCCACACACATGGCATGACTATGCTCAGAGGTTATATGAGGTACCTAGGCAGCCTCCCATTCCCCAGCCACTTGAGCCTCGCCCTACTAGTTCTTCTCTCTTCACAGCAAAGATGGTTGAGAGGGCCATACGACGACTGCGACATGGACGTTCGACAGACCACGCGGGATTGCAGAGCGAGCATCTCATATATGCAGCCTCCACTATAGCCCCGTTGATTGCACATGTCTTCAACCGGGCTATAGGAGAGGGCTTCCCAGAGGAGTGGACTAGGCACACCATTGTGCCTATCCACAAATCGGGCGACACCCTGGATCCAGGGAACTACAGGACCATCATGATTGGCCACACCATGGCCAAACTATACGGTGCCATACTTGAGGCAGAGCTCAGCTCATATGCAGAGACTGAGGGGCTACGAGCACGAGGCCAGGCAGGTTTTCGACGGGCTTTCTCTACTATTGATCACATCTTCATTCTGCGCTGCCTCATTGATGGGGCAAGGATGCGGAAGAAGAGGCTATATTGCTGCTTTGTGGACTTCCGCAAAGCTTTTGATACGGTGCCGCGAGAGAGGCTCTTCCAGCGCCTCCAGAGCTTGGGAGTACCATCAGGGATGATTTGGGCCATCTATGCACTCTATGAGCAGGTGACTGGGAGGGTACGGTGTCCAGGAGGTATGTCTGAGGCCATTGCTAGCACCATCGGTGTTAAGCAAGGCTGCCCACTCTCTCCCACTCTATTTGGTCTCTACATTGACGAGATTGAGGACTACATTCTCCGAGCTGGAGGAGAGGGTGCAGACCTCGCAGGTACACATGTCCACATTTTATTATATGCCGATGACATTGTCTTGATTTCAGAGTCACCCGAGGGATTACAGCGCCACCTTGAGGCCCTGGATGAGTTTTGTACACAGAGGGGCTTGACAGTAAACCTTGGCAAGACCAAGGTCATGATCTTCCACACCTCCCCCATGGTGAGGAATGGAGCAGGATTCAGAGCTGGTGGTGGACAGATTGAGGTGGTCACTTCCTATGTCTATCTCGGAGTCACATTCACGAGCTTGCCTGGCCCCTTCAGCATGAGACAGGCAGCCACCGATAGACTCACACGCGGATATGCAGCTTTAGCCATGTTAGAGCGGAGATGTCACCAAGCACACTTCCAGGAGCCCCGCACGAAGGGCTGGCTATTTGACACACTGGTCAGACCAGCTATGATGTATGCCGCGACGGTTTGGGCCCCAGGTCTCACAGTCACCCAGTGGAGTGCGATCGAGAGGCCACAGGTACGTATGATCTCGCGATTATTTCGTGGGAAACAGTCGGTGCCACATGACATCATCAGGGCAGAGCTAGCTGCACCACCCATGGCAGTAGAGGCACTATTCCAGACTATCTGCTTTATTCAGAGGATTAGGGACCTCCCTACAGATAGACTCACACACAGAGCTCTTGAGGCATCTATACAGATATCAGAGTCAGGATATGAGAGAGCTTGGTACACTCAAGTTAGAGTCTGGTTTGATAGTCATGGACTTGATATGGACAGATTGCCGCCTTTTCAGTATGACCCAGATTCACCTCACATCCACCTCTCTCGTCGTGAGAGGAATGTTGTGCTCAGACAGGATCTCTGGCAGCTTTACATTAGTCAGACATGGCACACACCACACATGGGATCGAGACTATCGCACTATCGAGACCAGTTCATAGACATACTAGCTGACGGTTTCATCCAGCGACCACGCTACATGGATACTCACATGCCTCATAGCTCGAGGGTAGCGATTGGCCAGCTGAGAGTCTCATCACACCGACTCGAGATTGAGACGGGCAGAGCCGCAGACATTCCCAGAGAGGAGCGGATATGCAGAGTATGCAGAGTAGAGATGGAGGATGAGGAGCACTTTGTATGCAGATGTAGCGCATATGATGGCATCAGAGGCAGATACGAGACTCTGTTTGCAGGGCAGCCCACCCTCCGAGAGATCATGGACTCTAGAGACCAGCGACAGCTCGGGCGATTCTTACTAGAGATACAGAGTCACAGAGATTCCCTACTCCAGCCTACTGTAGCACTCCACACAGGAGGGAGACAGAGCCAGCTCACTGACTTCTTTATTCCACGACGTGCTGCAGCCCTCCCCCCCTCAGCCCACACACCGAGCGGGGTGACTCTTCAGCAGGCTCAGATATCTCGAGCTAGGAGACGACCCCGTGCTA
>CM035409.1:188797895-188905395 GCA_020310875.1 Ceratopteris richardii
GGAGCCCAGCGAGAGTACTCAACTCTGTCTCTAGTACCACCCTATACAACTTGGCCAATATAGGGCCTATATATACACGCACAGATAGAGAGAGAGAGAGAGAGAGGGAGGGAGAAGAAGGGGGGGGGAGGGAGGGAGAGGGGAGGGAGGGAGAAGAAAGGGGGGGGGCAGAGAGAGAGAGAGAGAGAGAGTCATATTAACGTCTTCTGGAGGCCAAACTTGGCCGATGAGACAAAAGCCATGTACAAGTGTAGTAACCATGTGTAGAAAATGAAATGAAATAAACACAAAGCTATCAAGGGTTGGTAAAAGGCTGGGGAGAAGTGGCTCTGACTCAGCAGATAGTGGCCACCTAATACAGGGGGATCCATAATATGAGTGAGCAAAACACCCTGGCTACTGGTGATGGGGGGAGGTGGGTGTACTATGTGGTACATCGGAGGTGGTCTGAGTGCCTCCTGAAGGAAGACAACCCAGGGGGTGGTGGAACGCCTATGCTCCATCATGTGGTCGTAGGCTGTCCAGATGCGTGAGATATCCTCCTGATATAGTCGCGGTCGACGATATCCTACCATGCGTGGTCGGCGTCGTGCTCTCTGTGCTGCTGCCTGGTGGAGTGTGAGCCCTCTAGAAGGACCTCTCTGATCTAGCTCCGCTCGCTGAAAGAACTGGGTAATGGTCTGCAGGGTACTCACCCGTGGCTGATGTGTGGGCTGTAGTGACCGGTCTCGCCTCTCGTATGCTGCTGTGAGGAAGCGCCCCAAGCGTCGCTGGTCTCCCATGGTCATGCACAACTGGAGTGACTCCTCTAGTTGGAACTGTGCTCGTAGGTCTAAGTATGCTCGGCATCTGATAACAAAATGCTCCTCAGTCTCTACCTCTGTCTGGCATACTAGGCACCACCTCTCCTCACGGGGGACTCCCCTGGACCGACCCCTCTCAATCTCGAGCTGATGTGATGAGACCCGGAGCTGCCCAATGACGACTCGGAGGTGGTGAGGAAGGTATGTCTGCATGTATCTCGGGATCTCGATGAAGCCCGCGTCCGATATATGTAGAAAATGCTCGCGGTAATAGAGCATTTTCGGTGGCAATGTATCCCTAGGGCTCACCCATGTCCTCTGTATGTATGTATGCCATATCTCCTGACGAATGACCCTATTCCTCTCTTGATGAGAGAGCGAGTAGGTGGGTGCATGTGAGTCTTACTGTAGTGGTGGTAGCCTGTCTATGTCAAAGCCATGGTGGGCCAGCCAGTCTCGTGTCTGTGCATACCATGAAGAGGTGTCGCCTGCTAATCCCATATCACGTGATGCCTAGAGAGCACGATAAGCAATGCGCTATGTATCCATGCTCCGAAGTCTGTGTACTAGGCATACTGTCTGGAAGAGTGCCTCAACTAGCATTGGTGGTGCAGCTAGCTCTGCTCTAATGATATCATGCGGTACTGAAGGCTTGTTGCGGATAAGTCTGGCAATCATGAGGATCTGTGGCCTCTCTAATGCTGTCCATACTGATGTAGCTAATCCCGGCCCCCAAATGGCTGCCCCATACATGAGCGCTGGCGTAACCAAAGTGTCAAAGAGCCACCCCTTTGTGCGGGGCTCCTGAAAATATGCCTGGTGGCACTGTCTCTCCATCAAAGCTAGTGTTGCGTACCCACGTGTGATGCGGTCACGAGCTTCCTGAGACATAGAGAAGACCCCAGATGCTGCTGTAAATGTCACTCCCAAGTAAACATATGATCCGACCACCTGGATCGGTCCACCTGCTGCTGTGAACAAACTATGTCTGCGTACCTGTGCAGATGTATGAAAGATCATGACCTTGGTTTTACCAAGGTTCACAAATTACCCTCTGTGTCTGCAAAAGTCATCTAGGCCATGTAGATGATGCTGTAGACCTTCTGTAGACTCTGAAACCAATACAATATCATCAGCGTATAAAAGAATATGGATAGTGGCTCCCCGTACCTTAATGCCATCTCCCCCCTGCTGCTGTATGGCCAAAGAGGGTGGGTGAAAGAGGGCATCCTTGCTTCACCCCGATAGTGCTAGCAAGTGGATCAGATAAGGCCCCTAACTCTACCAGATACTCTCTCGTATAAGGCGTAGATCCCCCATATCATCCGGATCCAGAGCATCACCAGATTTGTGGATAGGCACGATAGTATGCTGTGTCCACTCCTCTAGGAATCCCTCCCCTATAGCCCGGTTGAAGACATGTGCAATCAACGGGGCTATAGTGGAGGCTACGTAGATGAAGTCCTCGCTCTGTAAACCAGTGTGGTTGGCAGCCCGCCTATGCTGCATGCGACGTATGGCCCTCTCCACCATGGATGTAGTAAAGAAAGAGGAGTGTGTGGGTCGAGGCTCAAGTGGATGTGGGATGGGTGGCTGTCGAGGCACATCATATAGTCACGCTGCATAATCTTGCCATATTTGTGGGTCCTCAATGGGTGTAGTCGAACAAGGCTCGCGGAGAGCGTGCCATGTTGTCGCACTATCCATGCTCATGAATAGATGGTAGAGAGAGAGAGAGAGAGAGAGAGACTTTTTAACGTCTATTCTCTCGAGGGACCATGTCGAAGGCTTTGCGTAAATCCACAAAGCAATAGTATAGTCTCTGCTTCCTCGCCTTTGCGCTCTCAATCAAGCAACGAAGCACGAAGATGTGGTCGATGGTGGAGAAAGTGCGGCGGAAGCCTGCCTGGCCGGGTGCTCTGATCCCAGCTGCCTCAACGTGTGTACTGAGCTCTGCCTCTAGTACTGCCCCATAGATCTTGGCGAGGAGAAACAAAGAAAGAAAGTGTTTTTACGTCTATTAGGAGGCTGAACTCGGCCTATGAGACAAATCGATGTACATGGGTGTATCTTCTATCAATCAGAAAAGATAAAAGTGCTGAAAAAAAAACTGGTAAAGCTGGTATAGATCTCCGTAGTATGCATGTGGAGATACCCACAAAAAATTGGGGGGGGGGGGGTGTATGGAGTGCGATATCTATGATAGTCTCTAAAGCCCATGATCTCTGGGAGGGTGGGCTGTCGTGCAAACAGAGTCTCGTTTCTGCCTCTGATGCCATCATATGCGCTACATCTGCATACAAAGTGCTCCTCATCCTCCATCTCTACTCTGCATACCGCTCCTCTCTGGGAATGTCTGCATACCCTCCATCTCTACTCTGCATACCCTGCATATCCGCTCCTCTCTGGGAATGTCTGTGGCTCTTGCCGTCTCAATCTCTAGTCGCTGTGATGAGACTCACAACTGGCCAATCACCACCCTTGAGCTATGAGGCATGTAAGTATCCATGTAGTATGGTCGTTGGATGAAACCATCTGCTTGTATGTCTAAGAACTAGTCTCGGTAGTGCGATAGTCTCGATCCCATGTCTAGTGTGTGCCATGTGTGACTAATGTAGAGGTGCCAGAGATCCTGTCTAAGCACAACATTCCTCTCACGACGAGAGACGTGGATGTGAGGTGAATCTGGGTCATACTGAAAAGGTGGCAATCTGTCCATATCAAGTCCATGACTATCAAATCAGACTCTAACCTGAGTGTACCAACCTCTCTGATATCTTGAAGGCTGACTCTGATATCTGTATAGATGCCTCAAAAGCTCTATGTGTGAGTCTATCGGTAGGGAGCTCCCTCATCCTCTGAATAATGCAGATAGTGTAGAATAGTGCATCTACTACCATGGGTGGTGCGGCTAGCTCTGTCCTAATGATGTCATGTGGTATCGACTGTTTCCCGCGAAATAATCGCGAGATCATACGTACCTGTGGCCTCTCGATCGCACTCCACTGGGTGACTATGAGGCCTGGGGCCCAAACCGTTGCATCATACATCATAGCTGGTCTGACTAGTGTGTCAAATAGCCACCCCTTCGTGTTGGGCTCCTGGAAGTGTGCCTGGTGACATCTCCACTCTAACATGGCTAAAGCTGCATATCCGCATGTGAGTCTATCGGTGGCTGCCTCTCTCATGCCGAAGGGGCCAGGCAAGCTCGTGAATGTGACTCCGAGGTAGACATAGGAAGTGACCACCTCAATCTGTCCACCCCCAGAGCTCTAGAGCTCTGAATCTTGCTCCATTCCTCACCATGGAGGAGGTGTGGAAGATCATGACCTTGGTCTTGCCAAGGTTTATTGTCAAGCCCCTCTGTGTACAAAACTCATCCAGGGCCTCCAGGTGGCGCTGTAATCCCTCGCGTGACTCTGAAATCAAGACAATGTCATCGGCATATAATAAAATGTGGACATGTGTACCTGCGAGGTCTGCACCCTCTCCTCCAGCTCGGAGAATGTAGTCCTCAATCTCGTTGATGTAGAGACCAATTAGAGTGGGAGAGAGTGGGCAACCTTGCTTAACACCGATGGTGCTAGCAATGGCATCAAACATACCTCCTGGACACTGTACCCTCCCAGTCACCTGCTCATAGAGTGCATAGATGGCCCAAATCATCCCTGATGGTACTCCCAAGCTCTCGAGGCATTGGAAGAGCCTCTCTCCTGGCACTGTATCAAAAGCTTTGCGGAAGTCCACAAAGCAGCAATATAGTTTCTTCTTCCGCACCCTTGCCCCATCAATGGGGCAACGCAAAATGAAGATGTGATCAATAGTAGAGAAAGCTCGTCGAAAACCTGCCTGCCCTCGTGCTCGTAGCCCCTCATTCTCTACGTATGAGCTGAGCTCTGCCTCAAGTATGGCACCGTATAGTTTGGCCATGGTTTGGCCAATCATGATGGTCCTGTAGTTCCCTGGATCCAGGGTGTTGCCAGATTTGTGGATAGGCACAATGGTGTGCCTAGTCGACTCCTCTGGGAAGCCCTTCCCTATAGCCGGGTTGAAGACATGTGCAATCAACGGGGCTATAGTGGAGGCTGCATATATGAGATGCTCGCTCTGCAATCCCGTGTGGTCTGTCGAACGTCCATGTCGCAGTCGTCCTATGGCCCTCTCAACCATCTTTGTTGTGAAGAGAGAAGAACTAGTAGGGCGAGGCTTAAGTGGCTAGGGAATGGGAGGCTTCCCCGGTACTTCATATAACCTCTGAGCATAATCATGCCATCTGTGTAGGTCCCCAATAGGTGTGGTAGGGTGTGGCTCTCGTAGGATGCGCCATGCTGCAGCACTGTCCAAACTCATAAAGAGATGGTATAGCTCAAGCTCTTGTGCCTCCTCAAAGGCTCGCCTCTTTCGACGCATGAGAGTCTTCATCTGTCCGTTGGCCTCTCTCTCTGTGATCTCTCCTAATGCTCGCTTAGCTCGTAGTCGGCGGTAAAGATCTCTGCATTCCTCATCATACCAACGATGTTGTGGCATAGTCCCGAGAGAGAGAGAGTTAGTTAGTTAGTTAGTTAGTTAGTTAGTGAGTTAGTTAGTGAGTGAGTTAGGAGGAAGTGATGTAGGGATAGGACGAGGGAGGGATAGAGCGTCAAACATATGAAGAAAAGCTCCTGATCTGGTCTAACGTAATTGAATGCTAGTGTTCATGGAATGCAAAAATGGAAAATGAGGAATGAGATTGAAGAGCAGGATGGTTATGTATATCTAAGAGGCTAATTCTTCATGTCTACTAGTTTGGGGTGCAGGATTATCTTTGTATAAGTCTTTCCAAAAGCTCTTATACTGCCACGTTGACTAGCGGCATGCTGATTTTGCATTTCTTGTTACCTTTTTATAATGTTTGCTGATGACCTTTGTTTATGTCTGTAGTTTCATTTTCAGTTGAGGAGAGAGGTTAGTTTTTATATATGTAACAGGGTTGACACCTTATCCTCTTTGTGCAGGTGGGCACTCATTTAATACCTGGGAATGGGTTCTTCTCATTCATATGGGCGTGCTTTCTTCTTGCTGCCAACTCCCTGTTGAAGACTATTCAAGCAAAATTTAGGAGGTCATCCCTTCTGTACGGTTTCAAACCACTGTAGTTTTGTTTCTCCTTCTTTGTTTTTGTGCCCAAATCTCCCCCCCCCCCAAAAAAAAAAAAAAAACAAAACAAAAGGGGGGAGAGAGAGAGAGAGAGAGAGAGAGAGGGGGAGGGAGGGAGGGAGGGAGGGAGGGAGGGAGGGAGGGGGAGGGGGAGGGGGAGGGGGAGGGGGAGGGAGAGAGGGGGGGGAGGGAGAGAGGGGGAGAGGGAGAGAGGGAGAGAGGGAGAGAGGGAGGGGGGGGAGAGAGAGAGAGAGAGAGAGAGAGAGAGAGAGAGAGAGAGAGAGAGAGCTGCCCAACCACCCAACCCTTTCCCCGGGGGCTAGGGGGATAAAAGGAATAAAAGTCCCTCTTGGAAGAAAATGTGGGAGAAAACATCTATACTGGTCTCTTCAGGTCCAGTTTATCCCAAAGATCACAAATCAAAGGCTTTTCTCACGGTTAATGCAATAGCTATCTGCATGCACGGAGGCATGCACAAGGAAAGATATTAATGTTATGCTATCCTTCATCTTGTAGGAACTTCTCACTCTATGCCTTGAGCCTTGCTGTACCTATTCTCATTTCTTTGTACGTTGGCGTTATGTTGTGGCAAACACTACAGGAAAAGATGGGCATGGCTGGGTCTATTCCGCACCCTTTTGGTAAGGCATCACAGTTTCTTTTCAGAAAGTTCTACAAATTACTTAACAGTGTACTATTATAAACCATTATGTCATGACAAGTAAATTTGCCATAAGATAATCTCTTTATATCTTTAAAGACAGTGAAGTATGAATTTACAATTTCATTTCAGGTTTTTTTGTTGCTGACATCATCATGGCAGCAACAAGTGGTTATGTTGTTATATTAGCTTTGAGTCCTTTGATTCCAGTTGCTGGAATTTGGCTGGCATCTAGCCGCATTGTTCTCTTCTTGGTGAGTCTGAGCATTTTGGGTGCATCTGTCTCACCGCAGTTCTTTCCATACAACACCTACGCACCAAAAAGAATTTTGCTTCAACGCACTTTCAGCACACAAGGTGATTATTGGACTTGAAACAACTCATACACTTTCAGCACAGGAATTCAAATATTTTTATCATCAAAATAGCAGTCATTTTTAAGCCTATGGGATTTGCTGTTCTTCATCTTTTACTGCAACAGGACAGAGGATATTAGGAGCAGACTATGATCTAGCAGTGTTTGATGCGAATTCGTTACCTTTTGTCTTCAAAAATGTAGAAGCAGTTCCGAAATTTCTGGGTTTAGAACCTGGTTTCAGCTGGAAGACCGTTTCAAAATCACCAAGTGGAACATGGATGGTAAATGACTCTCTAGTTGCTCATGTAATGGAGAGAAATTAAGCTAGTTTTATAAGGATCGATCTGAAAGAACATTATAATCTTAAAAGATCATATTACCACACCATCTGTACTTTATGGCTTGTCTATATGGAACGTGCAAGTGCAATACATGTTAAGTCTCAATGTATCCTAAAATCATCTAAAGTGATTTAGACAAGCCACATATAGATGCAGTATCCTGCCCTTTCAAGTGCATGAAGGTTCTCTCAGGGATAAATGCTTGTAGGGTGTGTTAACAATTGTATTGGAGCGATTGAAGAGTACAAACTACAGTGAGGGGAAATACAGCCGGTAAGAGGCAGGCAGGGTTTATTCATTTAGTTCCTCTTAATTTAGACAGGTCGTGTGTAAACACACCTGTATGCCCTTTGCAAAATCAAGTGAATTTCTTCAAATGATGAGTGAAACCTAATCAACATTTACTAGACTAGATTTAAATTGCGATTAAAAATCGCGTTTTAAATGTTTTAATTGTTAGGTCTAAAAATAAAAATCGGAATTTTTATATTTTGGGATTTTTTTTGTTTTTTTTTTTTAGTAATTTTTTGTATATGCACATATAAGACATTTTTAGTATTTACATATATATCATGTAATTTATATATAAAGCATGTAACACAGATAAAATGCTTCATAATGTCTCATTATAGAGAAAAAAAGAATTAAAAAAAAAAAACACACAAATAAATCATTTAAATCGTTTCAAGATTTAAAATATCTTTATTTTATGAAAAAATTGCGTTTTTTTTAACTATGCACGTTATTGAGTTTTCCCATCACCTCGGTAAGCTTGATTATACTAGTCAGGGGGAGTAGGCCTCGGCCGAACCTCCATTTAAAAAAAAAAAAAGCTTGATTATACTAACCTTTTTATCAAAGCCTGGGATACAACACACTTTCTCTTCATTCTCTGTCCTTTAGAGAGCTAGCTCATTCTGTATATAATGGCAAACACTCTTATTGCACCTTGCTTTATGTATATTCATGTGGAGGTGCTCGGCGAGGAGGCTCGGCTAGTCCACTTGACTGAGTTTTTATCTAGTTCTCATTGAACCATTTGCTTCTTCTCGAGGATGTTTGGACTTGGATTACTCCCCATCCAAACTGACCTCATAGATGGCTCGTTTCGTTGCCACTATAGCCTCTTGGTTTGCCCCATCTCCATGAGGGTTCTTTCATGGAATGTTGAGGGGATAGGTGGGCCGCACTTCTTGCAGTATAGAGCTTCCCTATGACATGAGCTCGGCCAATGCTTGTTTGGCAAATCCATTGACATTCTCAAGGGAAGATATTTGGGAATAGAAGTTTTTCCTCTTTTTCAAGGGAAGATATTTGGGATGGCATCCTTGATAGACTATGCGCTATGTCGCATGTAGTATATATGTTACACATGCATACATACATGCATGCATGCATACATACATGCATGCATGCATACATACATGCATGCATGCATACATACATATCTATCTATACACGTATGTACATACGTACATATAAGTAGATACATACATACATGCATACATATACATGCATATTTGTAATTATATATATACATACATACATACATACATACCTATATACATATGTACATACATATACACATACCTATATACGTATGTAGGTACGTACATATAAGTAGATACATACATACATGCATATATGTGTGTGTTTACATACACATATATGCATATATGCATGTGTTTACATACACACATACATATATAGTATAGTATAGAATAGATATGGACATATATAGTATAGATTATCGAGACTAGATTAGTCCCGACTCCCTACACAATTCAACATTCAGGATGATTTCTATAGATTATTGAGTCTACATTAGTCCCTGCACAATTCAACATTCACTATGATCAACATTCATGGTGATGTCTGTACTAAGTAGTCATAGCAATCATCATAGAAGGGTACCCTTGGCTTTGAAGGGCAAAGGCCAAGGATGAAACTTTTTTCTAAGATCTATAATTGCATTAGAAGGAGAACATGGGAAATCCAAAATATCTAGCTATCTCAAGGTGATAGGCCCATACATAAAATCATACACAAATGAATCTCTATACTTTTATGGATTTTCATGTCTTCCTCATTCTCCATGCTTTGTCATCGCATGTATTGGACATTTTCTATATGATTAATAATTTCTTCTCTCCCCTAAGGAAAATATAATTTTGGGTATTTTTGGGACTTCAAAAAAATAGCATGTAAAACAACGCGTTGCGAACGTAGCAATGTTGCGGTTGCAAAGTTGTGAACCGTTCGCAACGCGTTGCGATGCAACTATGTGATAGACATGGTTCGGGATCCCTATGCATGGAGTGCATTCGTCTCTGAATTTGCACAAGTGGATGATTAAGAGGCTGACACTTGAAATTTGAAGACTGAACCCCTCCCACAATCCTTACAATGCCAACAATGTACATTGGATTTACGTTTGTCTCTCTCATAAGCAACACAATGCTTATTAAATGCTCTATTAATTAGCTTCTTGTCTTCTAGTTATGCTACATAGGAGATGATGGGAGATGCTCAAGCCTTAAGGGGCCAAAAAAATATAAGCTCCAACCTTAATCCTTTGTGGCCTTAGCAGAAAATAGTCACTCTGACGGTGGAGCCAGACCATAGGTCAAAAATCCAAAGATTTACAGGTCATCATGAACCAACTGCCGCTATATTTGATTCAACTCCTTGATATATGCATAAAAAAGGCATAACTACTCATGCCCACTGCCATCATGCAAAGGAAACCCTCTCTCTGTTTCTGTAAAATGATTGCAGCACATTTGCCCAATATGCAGAAGGCCATTGTGGCAATTAAAGGCATTGCATGTAACTTTGACCTCCATTCAAATACCTATTCCATTCACAAATACCAGGATTGGTCTTAGTGCACAACGAAAGTATGGTTCAGCGAAAGAAAAAAATGGTCCCTTTATTCTGTTGTTAAAAGAAAGGCAGACTTTATCATGATACATAATAAAAGATTGCGAATCTGATGTCCTAACAAATGGTCGATTGATGGAGCCGATAATATGAAAAAGGGATTTTGCCTTTCATAATAGAGTTTTCTGTTGAGGGTGGCTTGAGGTTGTACGGGTCTTGAAGGCAGATAGTTTTGTGGAAAGACAGGCTAGGATACTTGAATTTCGAGTGATCATCCTAACAAAGGCCATCACTAGCCATGTTCCTAAAGAAGGCAGCAATGCTAAGGCTTTTGTGAATGAGAGGAATATATGTATTACTAAACTTTTCTGAAATTGTTTCCTTTAGAACACGCAGCTGCTTCGAAGTTCTCATCTGCTTATAATCGACAAACAGATATCCAGTCTGAGGAATACAATTTCATTGTATTGCATCAGCAGAGATGTTATGTATAAGAACATAAATCTGGTTAGGGCACATCTTTTATTGGTAGAATATACATATATTAATAGCATGCATACATTAATAGTAGGTAGAAACAAATTTACACCCATATTGCAAACAAAGGATAACATCGTCTGAGCACATAAATATGTGCAAAATGTAGAGGAACAATACAAAGCAAGTAAAGCTTGCCATCATTAAATGTTCATCTCTTCAGTGTTTTGATCAATCATTGTTTCTTAAGTTACCATTTTTTCCTCAAATAATAACATTTTATTGTTTATAGGCTATATATCCAATCTCTCGACTCTTTGTGGAGTCTTATAGGTTTTCAGCAGGGAACAAGGTTGTACTGAAGGATGATCAAAGGCTTCCTCACATAATTCTGCAGAACGTGAAAGAAGACATTTTAAATCCAGACAGAAAGCGAATTTATGTTGAAATTGACATGGGGTTGGTAACAATGATTCATATGTAACCCTTGAATGTTTTGAAATACTTTTTTGTGCTCTGTAAAACAGCTCATGGTGCTATTAGTGATTTGGCACAGTTCTCTGCATGAGGTTTGGGCATCTGTTTTGAATATAACAGGACCTCTTACAAGCTGGTCATTTTCCGATGAGCGATTGCCAGGTGAGTCTATTCCTGGAGGTTATAATGCACTGTCACGCTTTTTTTGAATATTAAAATGGAATTCACACACGGACAGTCTGCAGCACATAGTTCTAGCACACTATTGTGTGTTTCAGTAGCTGCATTTATTATTTCCATTGCTAATCCTTTTCCAGAATGTCTTTAAAGAACTGAGTGTAAGTTTTTTCATCATTTAGATACATAGATTGTGCGTCAGCTTATTGAGTGGCAAATAATCTTCTCGTTTGATCTATCATGATGTACATACGGACAGAAAAGAGTCATTTTGTTTTTTACTCTTCCCTAATACTGCGTTTTGCAGTACCAGAAGTGGTGAATGGAGGTCCACCATCATATATTTGTAGATTAAGTGGAAAGGATACCTCTGAGAATTGGAAGTTTTGGCTGGAGGTATCTTTTCTTTCTTGATCTTTGTTCTGGCATTCATGAAAAAGATCCATCTCATGCTATCCATACGAGAGCTTTGTATAATATTGCTCTTTACTTGGGACATTAGCCTTTATTTTAGAAACGGGTCCTCCTTATGTTCTTACTTATTGAATATGTCTTGGATGTCTTTTGTTTGCCAGGCGAACACGTCAAAGCCACTACAAGTGGATTTAGCAGTTTTGGATCACGAATTAGATGATGACACCAGAACTCTGCTTCACCTTTTTCCATCATGGGCAGCTACAATTGCAGGGTCCACCTATTTGTCATCCTATTTAATTTAGTTTAATATCATCCATAGTCCAAATCAAATATCTTTATAGTTACTCAAATCTCAGAATATTTGTTTGGGTCTTACACCACGTAGGTGCTGCATTAAGTAGCTAAAATCTAAAAGCTTTACAGAAAGAATTGTATATGTCAGGCTGATTTAGATAGGATTTTCAAGATTGTTATTGAATCGGACACCACCGCATCATGTTGCTTTTATTATTATCTTGATTATTCAACCATTCTCTAGTGTTCAATCCTCATGTACACCTTGGCCAAAGAAATCGATGACTCTGTATCATTCCTCTTTGGATGTATGCCCATTGCCTTGTTGTATGGAACTGTTTTTAGTCTCTTCTATATATCAAATCTTTCTGTTGTTCTCTCCCTGATCATCATCATGACCTCATATAGAACGTAATGAATCCATTGGGGTCAAAAGCTCCAGTACTTGAACCTAAGGGGACATACTGAAGGAAGAACAACATAGTTTGAAAGAAGACTTGACAAAGTCTATGAATAGTGCATGTGCCATGAGCTCACCATGCAGTTTGCTTCATGTTCATGATTCACCTCAAAGAACATCAACAAGCACCCTAACGCACTGCCAGAGAAAAATATGAGAAGACACAGCAAGCAACAACAAGGTGGTGCTGGTAGGTTCATCCTCATTGAGCTATAAGCTTTTGATATAAAGAGTGTTTGCAAAAGCAATAAATATCTACGTAAAGAATGTGAAATGATGAATAAGCCTAAAACATCTTTGAACCATAGTGGATTACATAGTCCCCTGTGGTACTTCAGAACAGATATTGAGAGTGATAACTTTAGTTAATGGTGCAAGATGTTCAGTTAAGGTAGTTCTAAGGAGCATATCAAGGTCTCTTCGTTGTGAATGTCAGAGATATTCCTTTGCACCTTCTTGTATCTCAATCCTAACTGGCCGTTTTGTCTGGAATATGCCTTCCTTATTGCTTATTTACAAGAAACATACTCAAGATGAAGTTGCTGCAAAATTGCTGCACGGTGCAGCCCATGAAAGCTGGAAAGGAAAATTAGCAGTAGAGTAGATGGAGAATGTACCAGAGGTGCATTAGTGTGCCCAAGCAAATCTTTCTCTGAACAAGGACAGTAGCACTGTAGCACGCCGGAGGGGAAAATATCCCTCTCAAAAAAAAAAAAAAGTGTATTCTTGGACTTCCAAATGAACCGCAACTTCCAAAAGCTCAACTGATGCAAAAACCAAATCAAATGTGCGTTCTCGTACTTGTAGAGGCTGAAAGTTTTTTCAAGAGTAAAGTTGAGGAAAAACCAAGCGATTAGTTGCTTGTGATTGACCCTTGTACTAAGAGGATAGCTAAGATGGTGGAATATGGTGCCATTGTGAACACAGAATCCATCCTATGATAGTGTATGGAAATCTTGCGAATGTGCATCAATCAGCTTAGAAAGTTCAGTTTGATGCGAGCAAGAAATGATCAGGAAAAGCATATCATGGACAAATGATATGTCATTAATGAAACCAACACCCCTAATAATATGATCACCCACATAAAGAGAGTGGCGAGCACCTGCACATATGCAAGTCTCGAGTAAACAATATGGTGGATGCATAGCATGAGCAAAGGACTCAATGATCATCCCATTCAAATATCTCTATGAATCTCAATTGGGTCCACTATTGAACCTTGTGTTAGTAGTCTTTCATGGAGCATTGAAGCAAAGTAAAAGGAAGAAGAAAAATAGGATGAAGATAAAAGGAATGAAGCTACCAGATCGAAATAAAATTTGGAGGTCATTCAAGGTTTTTAGAGTACTCAATGTGCATTCCTAATATCTTGTAAATAATTAGTTTGCTAGAGTTTATAAGAATAGAGGGTTTAACTTTATCAGGTTTGAAGTATGTACATACATAAGTTTAGGGAATTAGTATATAGTGAACATAACTCATTTGTAAAGGACCTTTTACTCAGTTTTAAAGGGAATTACTTGCTATTTTCTTCTCCCAACTTTAGTTTGTTGCTCGTTTTCTCTATGGGTGTGAGTTGTATCACGTTTACTTGCTATTTTCTTCTCCTAACTATAGTTTGTTGCTCGTTTTCTCTATGGGTGTGAGTTGTATCACGTCTATTGCTTTAAAAAATATGTTTTGGACACTTATATTCCCATCCATCTTCTCTTTGTTATTTTTGGCATGGGTTGAACATCACAATTTATTATGTGAAGGTATGCCATTTTTCTAGTTTTTTTTTTCTTGAGTTATCAACATTATTTGCATATCGTGACTAGGAACTATCTTCCCAAGAGATTTCCAAAGAGCTTGTTGTAAGCTAGGTTTATATTTGTGGTTATTTTTAGCATGTATACCGATGAAAATACGTCTACAATAATATTTATGCTTGAGATGTGGACATGTGAGCTTTAGATTTGGGCAACCTTTGCACTAGATATATGCCTCCATGCACTAACTAGGTAGATATTCTTCATTGATAATTGAAGTGCTATGTCAATCCATCATTGCCCTAGCACTTAAGCCTTTGAGGTTTGAGTGCATTAGACCTTGTGAGTCTATGTGGATGCAATACTTAGTGATGTTGTTGTGTACATAACTTCGCACACTCATGTAACCATTTAAGCTCATTACACGAGTGAGGTTGAAGTAAGATTTCTGCAATGTAGACATTACAGCATAGCACTCGTGTTTGTACATGAACCTTGAGTTAGGATTGCAAGCCAAGTTCAAATATTAGGAGGAAAACAGAGAAAGTTATATTTATTCTATAAAATCATATTTCTTCTTGATTATAATATTTACTTTTTTTTAGTGTAAGCAATCTTATTTGTGAGTCTTCAGCTATGATTGATGTGAGGTAGAGAGAGTGAATGCTGAACACATTAAATTAGAAAGTGTTTTTTTAGGGGTCTTTTCATGAACAAATAGAGTATTTTGGAAGGTTTCAAAAGTGTCATGGATACCCATTTGGTTTTGTTAATTTGACGTCATAATACCATGGGTGAGATAGCTAACATTGAACCACTATCATGGTATGACTTCTAGTACATTAGAATCATAGTTATGTTACCTGAGATTATAGTTATTGCAACATGCCAAATAATACCTATAAACTTGAACATCATGATATCCATGATTCTAGACTTCGCAATATCACCAAAGCATATCCAATTTGAAAGGTTGTGATATCCATCAATTATTGTCTAGGCCAAGATTCTTGTAAGAATATATGTATGTATTAAGGGAATTCAGATCCTATGTTGATTTCTATATCTTTGCTTCAAGCACAAAAACCTTTGTTTGAGATTTCAACTCAAATCTCTATTCTTTAAGCTTTCTAGTGTTTGTTAAAGCTTGTTTTAAATCCTATTCACTGAAAATTGTTTCCCCTAAAAGTTTTCTTGAAACTTAAAGATATAGTATCATAAAAATGGGTTAAGTTTTGCTAGCCTACTACTTGCCAAAGCAAAAGGAATCTCAAGGAAGCCAAAGGGACCAAGAAAAAATAGAAGAGGATAAGAGGACTACTTGTCTAAATACACATTGTATTCATTCATGCATGCATTTATTCATGCATTTATTTTTCTTGTAAAACAAGCTCACTAGAAGAAGATTTTTACATACCTTAAAGCTATAGAATCTAAGGAACATAACTTATGGGATATTCATATCAAGTTGCCACATAACAAAACTTGGATCAAATTTATATAAATGGAAAGGGTCTAATCTACCTAGGGGATGCCATCAAATTTAGAATAAAGTGAATCCATCATGGAGAACATCTTTATTGTTAGTCAAAACAAACCCTTGCAATCTTCCTCAACCAAATACACTTATAGAATGGAGCCAAAGACTTTCCCATCTTACTCATAATCAAGAGAAAAGATGAGACCATCCCAAGGTTTTGGTCGAATATTAAGACCCTTTCCAGTGACTAAATGCTTGAAATATCACTAATAGGTTAGGGATGCTTATGGTTGCATGTATGATCTAAGCAAATTCTTTGGGTAAAGAAAATGTTTGAAGTTTTTCCATAATATGGAACACCACTTGTCTACTAATCTGTCAAGTGTGGATGGAAACAACGCTACGAAAGCGTCCTACCATTATTGTAGGCCCCTACTTTTGCATGTTGAAAGAAATCTACATATGTGGTCTTTGGGATCCTCATTAGCACCACCATGAAATGAAGAGAATTTGATATTTATTCTAGACAATAGGGCAAAAAGCTTCTCAACCATGTTAAGGTTGGGAAATTCTATAGGAGGAGCAATAATTTGTGGTAAAAATCTAGGATTTTTTGTTTATCCTCTAATTTGGATATTATTTCCAGCTTCTGCGAGATGGATATGCTTCTCAGTGTTGTTGAAGACTCAACCGATTCTCTTTACGAGCTTTAATGTGTATCACCATTGAGGAGGATTGTTACCGTTAGTGTCCATGTGAAAGGCCAAATGGCCACCGGACACTTCTTTGTATATGTTCTTTAATAAAACATATAGTGGCCTGGTCAGTCACAGACTGTAAGTTCGATCGCATTTGTAAGACCTAAGAAGTCTGTCTTCGTGCTCCCTGTGTACTGTGTTTTCTGTGTATTCTACAGCCTTTGTGCGGAGTACTGTGTGCGACCTCAGGAGCTCGGTTTTCTACTCTGAGCATATTGTCGTGGAGCTCTCGAGAAGGAGAGCGCACTGTGGTGCATTGCCATCGAAACACTTCATTGGTATCAGAGCAGTTCGAGGTAAAAGCTTTGTTCCTTCTGTGCGAGCGAAGCGGGTCCCCCCCCAAGGCTTTCTCGAAGGTTTACGACTAAGGCGGCGACCAAGGCATAGACCTTGGCATACCTTGTCATCCGAGTCACCGAAGTCACCGTTGGCGTCGTTGGCTGCACGCGAGGGAGGACCTCAACGATCAAGGAATATAGAGGTTCCCGATACTTCCCGGGAGGTCACCCATCCCAGTACTGTTCCCCCCAGAGCTCGCTTAACTGTGGCAATCTCTTGCCACTAAGCTATACTCTTGTGGTGTTTGAAGAAGGGGAAAGACTAAGGTTGACATTACCTTGAACAAGTTTTGGTCCCTCAAAGCTTCATTTTTGCTCTCAAAGCCTATTTCTGAAGCAATTTTGGGTGTTTTTGGAGCCATTTCGGAGTACTTTCGCACATAGTTCTCTTCACACAGGTCCAAGAACATCAAAAAGAGTGTTCCTTGTACTTCTCAGATAATAAATATCAACCTTTGGGGCTGTATTTTCAGCCACACTCGTAAAACTATAGGTTTCTCGAAGGGTTTTCAGTTTTGGTGGGAGCAGTCGCAAATTTATGCAGGTTTTTTAAAGCCTAAAACATCAGAGTTGACAAACACTTGCAAGTGTTATTGGCTAGTATTTGGGCTGTGTATTCAGCCTTTTAGTGTCATTTTACTGCATATATTGAGCACATACACATCATGTACGCTTCTGTGGATACCGCTTATGTACGTCCATGTAGCAGTTACGTTCTTTGCATAAAGCCTTTTACGTTTGATAAAGAGGGTCGGGGTGAGGTTTTCTTAACTGGGAGACACCCAGATGTCGGGGTCTCTTCGGTGATGCAGGTGGAAGACTTACCCAGCCTCGCCATAGGAGATGTATGATAGTTGTTCATAGGTGCTCGATAAGCCTAGTTCGCTTCTATTGGGTAACTGATTATATGCAATATGCAGTGGAGTCAGTGATTCAATATGCAGGTAGACATGTCAATACTTGCAGTTTTATGATACTTTGACACTGGTCATATGCTAATTTTGCAGAGGATACTTTGGCAAAATTTTTCCAAATTTCTGGTTTAGTCAACTATACAGTGGTCGATTTACTCCTTGATACACTTATTTCTTGGTGTTTGGATTCTTCTAGCTCCATTACCATTCTACTCAGTTCTCTATGATCATGGCATCAGAGGTCTCAGGCACATCCGGTGGATCAGGGTCTAGTGCTAGTGTTCTGAGGAGGAGCTATAACTTGCAGGGAAAAGACCATTTTGAGATCCGAAAATTTGATGGCACAAACTTTGCTCTATGGAAGAATCAGATTAAAGATGTGCTGATTCAAAGGAGGCAATGGAAGCCAGTAAATGGGATTTCAAAGAAGCTTGTTGACATGGATGAAGATGATTGGGATGAGTTAGATGAAATGGCCAGGTCTACCATTTGCTTGCACCTGGTAGATAATGTTTACTTTACAGTATTAGACTGTGAAAGTGCAGAGGAGCTTTGGAAGAAGTTATGCAATACATATGAAAAAGAGACGGCATCAAATAAAGTGTATCTAATGAGAAAATTATATGACCTTCGTATGAAGGACACAGATAGTGTTGCTGCTCATCTAAATGAGTTTGATGCTATATTCTCCCAATTACAGGCTCAGAAAATGGATATGGATAATGAAATGAAAGCAGTATTGCTGTTATGCACCCTACCATCATCATGGGATACGTTTTGCACAGCTATTAGCAACAGTGCACCTGGTGGTAAACTCGTCTATGATGACATATGTGGAGCACTCTTGAGTGAGGAGATTCGTAGAAAATCTATGGTTGGCACTCAGACTGGAGATGCATATAATGTTCGTGATTCTTACCAAGGAAAGAATCAACAACGTGGCAAGAGCAAAAACAAGGAAAAGAATGGTCAACGGAATAAGAGTAGAAGCAAATCAAGGAAGAGGGATATCGAATGCCATTGTTGTGATAAGAAAGGACACATAAAGAAAGATTGTTATGCATTAAAGAATGCTAAAGGTAAAGGACAGAATGTTGATGGGCATGTTAAACAGTTACCTGCACCATCTACTTCGACTGTGAAGATTGAAGAAATTAATGCTATTTCTGATGATGCTGATGTGTTGACACTTGATAGTATTGTGCCATCTGAGGCACTTATGGCTGATTCTCTTTCCCACACCTGGCTGCTAGATTCTGGTGCTTCTTTCCATGTGACACCACATAGAGAATGGTTCTCTAATTATGCAGCAAAGTCTCTTGGTACCGTGAGACTTGGTGACTCTTAGCAGTGTGATGTTGTAGGGATTGGAGATGTGATTGTGCAGTTCATTGATGGTTCAAAATTTACTATGCATAATGTACACCATGTACCTCAGTTATCACGCAGTTTGATGTCAGTTGGTCAACTTGATGACCTTGGTTACAAGTTGGTCTTCTATGCTCAGTCCTTTCGTATATCAAAGGGAAATATGGTTATTGCAAAAGGAAGCAAAGTTGGCTCACTTTATCCTTTATTTGTTTCACAGAAAGAACACTTTGTTAGCTGTTACTGAACAGCCTATGGCTTGTATTTGGCATGGTCGTTTGGGCCATATATCTCGTAGTGGAATGGAAAATCTTTCTCGTTCTGGCTACTTACCTGTGTTATCTTTCTCTGATTTTTCATTTTGTGAGCATTGTCAATATGGAAAGCAAACCAGAAATGTGCATAGAACGCACATTGATTCTTCAATTCAGCCTTTAGATCTCGTTCATACAGATGTGTGTGGTCCTATGCCCACTAGGTCCTTAGGTGGTTCTCTTTACTTTGTCACTTTCATAGATGATGCTACTAGAAAAGTATGGGTATATCCTTTCAAGTCAAAGGATGATGTATTCCCTACTTTCAGAAAATAGCTTGCTTCAATTGAGACTCAAAAAGGAACTAAGCTTAAGGCTTTACGTTCAGATAATGGGGGTGAGTATACCTCACATGAATTCAGCCTTTTTTGTCAGTCTAGAGGGATTCGTAGAGAGTTTACAGCTCCTTATACCCTAGTACAGAATGGTGTAGCTGAGAGGATGAATAGAACTATTCAAGATAGAGTAGTCTCTATGTTGCATCATGCAAATCTCTCACAAGGTCTTTGGGCAGAAGCAGTATTGACTGCAGTTCATGTCATTAACCTTTCACCTAGTATTGCCAAAGGTCTGAAAGTGGCACAAGAGTTATGGACAAGGAAACCACCATATTATGATCATCTTTGAGTTTTTGGGTGTGAAGCATATGTTCATATACCCAAGAATCTTAGACAAAAGTTGGACCATAAGTCAAAGAAATGCATTTTTCTTGGATATGGTCGAGAAGGACAATTTGGATATCGCTTATGGGATCCTGAAACACGGTCAGTGATCAGAAGTAGTGATGTCATTTTTAATGAGTCTAAGATGCATAAACAACCCATTAAAGAGGTTGAAGTGAGAAGAGTGGTGTTTGAGGATACTAGTCCTCTGGTTAGCATGCATAAAAATACTGCACATAGGGATGTTCAAGAGAATGTCCATTCAGATCAGTCTGCACATGTTCCTGTTCAGCAACCATTGAGATGTTCTACACGTGTCTCATATCCACCTGATAGATATGTTCCAGGTTTAGATTTTGTTATGCTAACAGATGCCGGTGAGCCTTCTTGCTACAAAGAGGCTATGCAGACAGAGGATCATGTCAAGTGGGAGCGTGCCATGAAGAGTGAGTTGGATTCTATTCACAAGAATGGTACTTGGGACTTAGTACCTTTGCCAAAGGGCAAAAAAGCTTTACCATGTAAATGGGTATATAAGCTGAAATTCACATCAGATAGTGCTTCTCCAAAATATAAAGCACGACTTGTTGCAAAGGGTTTTAAGCAACAACATGGTGTTGATTTTGAGGAAATCTTCTCTCCAGTGGTCAAGATGACTACTTTGCGCATGTTGCTTGGATTCGTTGCAATGGAGGACTTAGACCTAGTCCAAATGGATGTGAAAACAGCTTTCTTGCATGGAGATCTTACAGATGAGATCTATATGGAACAACCAGAGGGTTATGTAGTTCCTGGCAAGGAAAGTCTAGTTTGTAAGCTCAAGAAGAGCTTGTATGGACTTAAACAGTCTCCTAGACAATGGTACCAAAAGTTTGATGCTTTTATGAAGTCCCAAGGCTATTCTCGGAGCAATGAGGATCATTGTCTCTACACAAAGAGATGTTCTGATGGCAGCTTGATATGCTTGATACTTTACGTCGATGATATGTTGATTGCTGGGAAGTCCTCTTATGATTTGTCAATTCTCAAAAAGAAGTTGAGTCAGACATTTGATATGAAGGATTTGGGGGATGCCAAACACATTCTTGGCATGCGCATTACTCGTGATAGGAGTAAAAGATGCATATACTTGTCTCAAAGTGAGTACATATCCAAAGTACTTCACCGATTCAATATGCAGGGTGGAAAGGCATTGAGTACACCTTTACCCACATATGTGAAATTGAGCAAGGATGACTGCCCCAAATCAGATGAGGAAAAGGAATTCATGACCAAAATTCCCTATCAGTCTGCTGTTGGTAGTCTCATGTATGCTATGGTAGCTACGAGACCAGACATTGCATTTGCAGTGGGAGTTGTGAGCAGATATATGTCTAATCCTGGCAAGAAACATTGGGAAGCGGTCAAAATGATTTTGAGATATCTGAGTGGCACTAAGGACAAGTGTCTATGCTTAGGTAGAGGAAAAGCATCCATTATCGGTTACACAGATTCTGACTATGCTGGTTGTGTAGACAATCGTAAGTCTACATCAGGGTACATTTTTCATTTTGCTGGAGGTGTTATCTCTTGGAGATCTCGTCTTCAAGAATGTACAACTGTTTCCACCACAGAAGCAAAGTATATTGCAGCAAGTGAGGCATGTAAGGAAGCATTGTGGCTTTCTCGTCTTGCTTGTGATATGGGTTTACCTCAGCATGTACCTCACTGGCTCAGTGATAGTCAGAGTGCCATTGCTTTGGCTAAGAATCTGGTCTATCATGCAAAGACCAAGCACATTGAGGTGAGGTATCACTTCATTAGAGATTGCTTAGCCACTAAGAGCATTATTCTTGAGAAGGTTCACACTCGAGATAATGTTGCAGATGCTTTGACTAAAGCTCTACCACAGGATAGCTTTCGACACTGTTGTCACTTGATGGGGGTTACTTGATTCTTGATCTTACGCAGTCACTTGTATACTGTGTAACACGCCCATCAGGTGGGAGGTATAGTTTGTATACTTCCACTCAAGTATTCTTTATCATTCTTTATTTTTCTCCCATAGTTACTCTGGCCATATTGGCCTTTAGTGGGAGATTGTTACCGTTAGTGTCCATGTGAAAGGCCAAATGGCCACCGGACACTTCTTTGTATATGTTCTTTAATAAAACATATAGTGGCCTGGTCAGTCACAGACTGTAAGTTCGACCGCATTTGTAAGACCTAAGAAGTCTGTCTTCGTGCTCCCTGTGTACTGTGTTTTTTGCGTATTCTACAGCCTCTGTGCGGAGTACTGTGTGCGACCTCAGGAGCTCGGTTTTCTACTCTGAGCATATCGTCGTGGAGCTCTTGAGAAGGAGAGCGCACTGTGGTGCATCGCCATTGAAACACTTCAAGGATAACATATCCAGTCACCTATCTTGGAGATCAACAAAATTTGGCTACACTCCACCCGAATGCAAGGAGTGTCGCCCAAAACTCTTTCGAAAAAAGGCTTTAGTACACCCAAAATTCTTAAGTGCAAGGTAGGGCTACATTGCTCCCAAAGTATTCTTGAGTGCAAGGTAGGGCTACACGTCGCCCAATCCTTAAGTGCGAGGTAGGGCTACACTATGCCCAAAATATTGAAGTTGGATGAAATGGCTACACCTTTTGCATATTCTCTCAAGAGTCTCCACAAGCCCGGTCCCACCAAACGTGCCAAATTTTCACTTGTAGATGGTGAAGTTGTATATGTGGGTGCGAGGAATGCAAAATGCACTGCTCTTGGAGCATACTACCAAGCACCATGCAAATCTCACACTTAATAGAATAGAAGAAGAACACTTAAAAGAATATCAACATAGTGAGAGAACAAGAAGTAGAATGCATTTAGTCAAACTCAAGAGCCTTGACAATAAGAGAATCGAGAGCCAAAGGGTGCAAAATAGCATAGTGCAATATAGATGGCCCTCTCCTAAGAGAGAGAGAGAGAGAGAGAGAGAGAGAAACACAAGAGCCTTGACAATCGATGAACTACACTATCTTCTCAATTCCACTCCCAAGTACCCTCGCACAAGCACCAACTAGTAGGGACTTCTTGGCTCCAAGGTATGAGTAAGACAATGAGTCTAACTTGCTAGGCTGATGATTTATGAACTAGATCTACTCCTAGCCAGGACTTAAGAATCAAGGCCTAGGACTTCATACATCTCTTTTCCTCTCTGTGGATTCACTATCCTCTATGCCCATATCTCTTCTCAGGAAAAATCTTCCTTTTATAGACAAGGGTGGGATACAAGAGGAGGTTTTGTTACATACAATGTACAAGAGTAGTGGGAAATTAATGTACTAGTAACTTACATTTATCAATACCAAACTTTATCTTGTAGTAATGAGTGGTTGAGATTCACTTGGCCACCTTGTTAGTTTTTGCATCCGCCTCACTTTGTCAAGGATTGTCCCACTTTGTCTTTTGGTCATAAGTGAAATTGGGTCTCTTGGCATCCTTGTAATCCCCTTAGGTGTCTTGGTGCCCAAAAGTGAAGTTGGGCTTCTTGGCCCCTCTTCCAGTAGTTAGGCTCCTTGACAAACTTTTCCAACAGTGGGATCCTTGGCACCCTCTTTCCAACAATTGGGCTCCTTGGCACTCTCTTCCAATAGTGGGCTCCTACATGGGATTCTACATGTTCCCCTCCATTAAACTAAAAATTGAAACCACATTTGCATTGTGTGGAAAGTGAATAAATAGTTTCTTTCCTCTTTGACTATATTTGTTTAAGTTGTGGGTGTGATTGTGCATTTAAAATATGGAAATTTGATTAGAGTATGTTTCCACTCCAATAGGTTGACCCATTTCTCACGTGCATGCACTAGTATAGATGGTAAAGAGTTCCTTATTATCCCAATAGATGTTAACAGTGTGATGCAAGTCCAAACATAGTTTTTTTTTTTGGAATCCTTTCACCTCTTATGCTCCTTGTTCTGGATAAATATCTAGCAAGTCTCCTTGTAAATATCATCCCTTTGTAAGGGAGAAAATTGATGAAGGAAAGAAGATTAACAAAGTAGCGAATAACTCATGCTCCTACTTATTGTTATGTGCTTCTTTCCAATTCATCTACCTTATTAAAACCTTCTATAATTCTTATGACCCCCTCTTTTTAGATGAGAATGGTTTTATGAAAGTTACATATAATTACAAAGAAGTATGCAAGAAAGCAAAATTACCTTCTAGATTCTTGAAAATTTCTACTTTTGTATGTGTGTGGATGGTTAAATCCCACTCAAATGTAGAGGGCCACAAAATTAAGGAACTCAGTACATTAATAAAGGAAAAAAATTTGCCTGTTTCTAATGTTTGAACATGAAGATTTGCACTTGGAACATGTAAATTATAAGGATACCACACAAATGGAGACTATTTTGGTCATGAATCGTAAGTCACATTGTGGATATATGATGTATAAAAGAGCATGAATGCATCCTTAAAGTGCTATCTAGGATAAACGAATTCTTTAGCCCATAATGACCTTGAATGATATGTATGTTACAATTAAGGTTCAATAAGAGATGTATAGGTGTAGTTGGAGGCTGTCCAAAGCATGACAAAATTTTGAAGAATTTCAAATACCAAGCTTGAATAAGTAGAGACATGAATTTTTTTTCGATACAAGAATATAATCTATGTAAGCCTTCACAAGTGGCTATGATGAGACCAAACATGCTTTTAAGACCGTAGAAGTGGTACTCGGGACCTCTTTTAAGAGGAGATGTAGACATATTTTTCAAGACTCCTCAAGGGGGATTCTTACTTAGGGAAGTATACCATTTAACATGCCTATGTAGAGAGACAATTAAATGAAGAGAACGATGATGAGAGAATCACAAAATCCTAATGACTTAGAATGGTTTCAAGTGAATTCAAGAGAATCACAAAAGATAAACATAGCACCAAAATACAATAAAACACAACCCAAGTAGTCTCACACTAGCTCTTTGCTACAACTAGCCTATCCCTAAGTTTACCTCCTCACTCCTTTTACTAGCAAGGCTCCCTCTTCACTAAGAGCACAACACTTCAAAGTCAACATTGTAATCAATTTCAATGGGTGGAAACAGTCACCCTTCACAAACTCTTTGCAACTTTAAATACCACTGACTCAAGAAATAATGAAGAAAAAATGATAATTGATCCAAAAGAACTCAATGAACATTATAGAGTAGGTCAATGACCCTTCAGAAAACAACACTACACATTTGAAAGCAACAACACAAGTCCGATAAGTATCACAATGTATTTTGCAACTGAGACACAAGCAACCAAAACTACCAAAATACATTCATAAGCTATCTGCCATAGGTAAGTACCCCAGACTCTGTATAATCACCACAAAGTCGCCACAATGCACAATGAGCAAAAAAAGAAGATAGAGAGAGCGTAAATGAGACTTTAGAGATAGAGATGGGAAAAATGAAACTTGTATGAGAGTGCGGAATGCGTGCCCACCTATTGCTTTTATAAACTTCAGGGGGGCAACATGAGTGGCTTTGCCGATACCAATCATTACCTTCTGCGCGCTTCAAAATGACATGATTAGTTGCCTGACACAAGGGACCACTTACAGAGAGTAGTTATTTTTGGCAGGTCATCAACCCACTTTTAGGCCTTTTCTTTTGAGTGTTCTTGGCATCTGCATGGCCTTGTGATGGCTTCTCTTGCAATACCTAACACTTTTGTATTTTCTTGGCAAGTCTTGGAAGAATTCAATTTTTATCCCATGTCATGTCAAATGCCCAAAATTGGATGGACACATCATCACCTTAGTATGGTCATGAAAAAATTAGGTGGTAGAGTCACCCTATTTTGGTAGTGAAAAACTGGGCTTCATGTAGGCGTAATTGGAACTAGTAGGTGGTAGAGTCATTGTTGCTTGGAGGTTTTCAAGGTAATTAGAGTGGCCCCATATAATGAGAAATGTCCAAGTTTATGGAAAGCAAGAAAGTCACCCTAAGCAATAGAGATATTGATCTTCAAACTTGCCTAGACCATATGGATGAAAAATTATTTTTCCCTAATCATGGGTCCCCTTTCATGCTCTACCCAAGGCAAGGAAACGTCTCTAGTGTGATGAAGTCACCCTCATGGTGGCTCATGTTAATAAGGACATGGGGTTGCCCCTCATGTGTGCCTTCAAGGAGAGGGGTCGCCCGAGTGTCTTTTAAGCAAGAAAGAAGACAATTGCTCACCTTGTAGTGCCAATGGATGAGAATTGCTGCCAATAAAAGAGTAGGTAGTGGGATCACCCTAATATAGGGTCGCCCCAATTGAATGTGTGGCCAAGCTTTAGGCACTTAGTGGCCATATTTTCCAAGCAAGGGGTAACATAGGGCAAGTTTGGCACTAACTTCAAGATACCATGGCAAGTAACACTCTTGGGGGTCCCTTTGCATCTAGAGGGGGAGTTAGAGCCTTTCTATGCTTCATGTACAACACAAAGGCAAGTATGTGCCTTTTGGCACCTTTACAAATAAGACGAACAAGTGCTTAATTCAGGTAACCATCCAAAACGGGGCGAATGATCGTCTAGTTCTGGCCTTCACACCACGTGAGGAGAATGGACGTCTTCCTCTTAGACTTTGCTATTAAGGACGGTGAGTGACTCTTTACTACAAGGTATAGGGCAAGGGGGTGCCTTCCTTTGGATATCATACCCACCTAGGGGGAGTGGATGCCTAGCATTGGACATCACTCCGATGGCAAGTGGATTGTATCGAGGTGGCTTGAACTTGATGGACCAAAGTATCCAAAATGCTATATCCTGAATATTATAGACCTCCCCCTCCATCAAGCCTTTGCATTGTCTCGATGCAAGCTTCCTCTTTGTTGGCTTATTCCGACAAAAATGAACTATGATACAAAAATGAGATGAACAAATGATAGATACAGTGGATAAATTTTTTGTCAAGCTAGCTTTAATTAAAGTAGGCCTTCACCTTGGAAATGTAAACCATTCTCCCATTTGAATCCCTCCTTGAGGTAGTATCTTCATCACTGTATAAGGTGCTACCCACTTGGGTGCTAGTTTAGAGGGTACATGCATTCACATACCAAGGCAAGAGTCCCTACTTCACTTCATTACCCATGTATACTTATCATGAGCTTGTTTTTGCTCCTCTTATTTTATCTGCAATCTCTTCATTGCTACTTCCTTGCATTCTTCAAATGTTGCTAGTCTTCTAATGTGAGAGTCACTTCTGATAGATTTTGCTTCCAAATCTTTCCCAATGATGAATTCAAAAGAAGCATATGCCTCCTTACCATATACCAAGAAGAAAGGACCCTTACTAGTAGTACCCTTTCTTGTTATATGGAATGCTGAAATTGATCCAATGAGGGCTCTTGGCCAAGAACTAGGTGGTCAAAAGAAAGCTTGTGTAGTAGCCCGATGAGAATCTACTTGGTGCTTTCTGCTTGCCAATTTTCTCAAGGATAATAAGCACATGACTTCTTGTGGTAAATCTTGCACTTGTCGAAAATGGTAGCGATTTACAAAATGTGTGCCCCTATTTGTATATGAACTTGGCCACCGTACTTGTCATGCAATCTGAAGTGGCCTTAACTTCTACCCATTTTGTTGAATAGCATGTAGACATATGAATATTCCTCTCATTACCAAGTTGACTTGTTGAACTGATGGGTCCAATGAAATTGAGACCCCACCATTCAAAAGTTTGCTACCCATTTGCATCACCAATGGTTGAAAATTTAGCCATGTTGGACAAGGAGCACATCTTTGACAGATTTCACATTCTTTGGTGTATCTAATGGCATTCTTGTAAATATAAGGTGACCATAACCCTTTATAGAGAACTTGTTCAACTATACCTTTGAGTAGGATGGTCTCCTCCACAATTCAAGCATCTTCGAATCTTTGAGGTGCCTATCATCCATATTCACACTCAAATGCGTGGAAATTTCTTTTGCAAAGTTTTCTACATTTTTAATGAGACTCTTACTTTTGATGTTCAAAAAAAGTAGTACTACTTGTATCATTGGTTGTTGATAACAATAATTAATGATTAGAGAAGTAAGCATGCTCTTTGATGCAACCATTCAAGGTTTCCCATATATTGAAATGTATAGGGGCATGTAGGCATCCATAACTATCCATGAATCCATCAACAAAAAGGGATTTTAACTTTGCTTAAGATAGAAGTTTACCTCTTGGAAACCTATCCATATACTTCTCAAAAATGGTAACTTTATGTCCAACATTCTCATGTGACTTTTTCTTAAAGTAAGATATGTGAGACCATGCCATGCTTTGCATGCTTTTTTGAGAAATTGCAAATGTCCCACTAAATCAAATCCAAGATTCTTAAAGAGTTATGACTAAGATGTTGAAACCAAATAAGAGCTCTTCCTATCAAGGTAACCCCATACCAAGTATGTTGTCAACCATTTTCAAACATGGGAAGCATTTCTCGCTATGCTACTCAAGGAAACACCACCCAAGAGCGTCCAAAATGATTGATATGTCAATTCTGTATAAAAAGAGGCAATGAGGCTAAAGACTGTTACTTTTTTATGGTTCTCGAGAACTAGAATATAGTACTAGGATAACCACAAGCTACTAAATGGGTAAGTGACACTCAATCTTCTCTATTAGGGCAACCACCCACACGAGCATCTCTAATAACTACTTTTTATATTAATCAAGGACAGTAGAGGAAAGAGAATAGGCCTCGTCAAAACCGCCCACCTAGACCCATAATGTGTTATTGTTGTGGAGAATACGGCCATTTTCAAAGTGAGTGTTCCCTATAGAAAGACACCATGTAAGGATTATGCAAAAACTAGGGACCATTACATAAAGGCCTATCTAGAATTAGTCCCATCCAAAAACACACAAGGGAACTCCTGTCCCTTGCATATGATTAAGGTAATCAAGAACGAGGAAACACAAAATCTCCAAGTACCTAGTGGTCCAGCTTGAGGAGATTTCGGGAGTCATCACTCTAGCACACAAAAAGGAATCCTTGAAGGATGTAGCAAAAGAAACCTCGGACTTAGTTGGTCAAAATAGAGATAAAGGGAAAAAGGTAATGATAGAAAAAGGCAAGGAAGCTAATAAGGGATCAAAACATAAAAAGGAAAAGAAGCAAGCATCACAGGAAGAAATCAGGGGAAATGAAAGCTCTCTTGAAGACCCGATTGACAAAGCCTATGCAGTATCCAAGGAGGACCTAAGGTGATTCCATGGTGGAACTACTTCTAGAAACAACCAAGAGGGACATCTTATTGTAATTCAAGTCCTACAAAATGCATACCAACAGGTATCTCTCTACAACTTGTTGTCCATGAGTCTTGGATTCTAAGGAGAGGTAGCTGCTACCATAAGCAGTCTAGGCCTTGGCACCATATTAAGTGGCGGGCTAAGTACTACTACACTCATATCTCCACATATGCCCATGCCCTCAACTTATAGATCGGAATTATCTCCAATGGCACCTCTTACAGACTACAAGATTCTTAGGCTAACTATGAAAATTCAAGGGACCTCCTTGGCTGAAGTAATAGTAGATGGAGGATCTGGGATTAATCTTATGCCAAAATACACAATGTCATTATTAATCCTAATACCTACTAAACCTCCTCATTTTATAATTTCTTTGGCAGATCAAAGTTGGCTAAGTCCACTAGACATAGTTGAAAGAGTAGAGGTCATCATTCAAAATTTAAATTGTGTTACATTTTGTAGTTATCACGCTTCCCAAGATGAAAGGAGGATTTCCTCTCCTTATAAGAAGACCATGGCTACGTCACAATAGAGCAGTGCATGTCTAGGGTAGTGACACCTTATGGGTAGCACGACCAGACAGAATAATGATGGAGCTCCAAATGGAGGGAAATACTAATGAAGCCTTGGGAACATCTCAGGCTGTTCTTGTGAAGAGAGATGGTGGATGCAATCCAAAGATGAGTAGGTGCCGCTACAACCAGCTTCACACCAGCCAACTGAGACTTCAGAGTTGATTAGTAGACCCTTTGAGCTTCCTAAATCCACCAAAATATCAGCCAAGTACTTTGGAACATGTATCCCAAAAGTTTAAGTGAAGACAGACAAGTTGCGAAATGACTAGCTCCCAAAACTTGCTATTTTTGGACATACACCTACTGGAAAAATGAACAGTGCTCTCAACCTGGTAGGAATTACATAAATCCTTTTGGACACAGCAAATAGACTTAGCAGGCTTGCTATTCCAAGTTAAAACACTTCAAATGATGGACTGAGCACTGAGAACAACTTTTAAGAAAATTTGGAACCTGTCCGCCATTCTCGGGGCTCTGCAGAGATAGACCAGTGAGCAGTAAAATGCAGATATCTCCCAAACTGTAAATCCAATGACCTTGAAAATTTAAATCAGAAAGTAGACAGTAAGAGCTATCCAACGCACTTTAAAACACAGCAAAATGTTGAGTAAAACTCGAGATATGACCTTCTGAAGTCACTTCTCTGAGTGAGTATAGCAGAGAACAAAACAGAGAAGTAGATGATGATAAATGTATAGATTCACATATGATTACAACCACATTGGCAATGAATCTTTGCACAATGGGAGTAGAATGATAGAGCTATGGAGTAAGCTCTTCAATCTCTACAAAATGATATGAAGTGGTCACGTACAAGGCTTGCTAATCGCCTCTTCCTTCTTGCTCTTTTTATAGCTATTCTTGGAGGGAGTTTTGAATTCGAATTCGAATGGCTCCACCTAAAAGTGATCTCCAAAGTTAGGAGATATTCCCTCAGCTCAAAAATTCGTGGTTTTAGGTAGTTAGAGCCACAAAATTGCTTTTACATCATGGATGAGGTAAGCCATCCTTTTCCTTTTTCTTTTTTCAATTACAAGAGATAAAAATGAACTCTTTTACAAGAGGTGTTCACATGACTACACATGTGACTTACAAATGAGGATAATATCAAGCATATCAAGCATGTAGGCTTGGGTAAAATGCACCAATAGTTCTCCATCCAAAGCAAACCTCAATAGAAAACAATAGGGACAATGCCAAAGAAGATGAAGTGATAGCTGAATTAGAACAAGAAAATGAAATAGCAAACATTTAGGCTATGTTGATATATTTAGGTAGTGATGTGTGTGAACACTCTAGGACCATCGGGGTACTTTTTCTCCTCTTTAGGAGGTCCCCCCCCCCTTGTATATACGCCTATAGCCCGAATGGGTTACTTATCTTTGTATATTCTAGTGGTAACACATTCAATATTGTGTGTTGAGCTTCAAGCTTCTTCTTCTTCCTTTGCATTGTTCGCGTGCTTCCATAGACATCTAACTCCAACAATTGGTATCAGAGTAGTTCATCGCTTCATCTAGGGCGTCCTCGACACCTCTCTGGTTGTAGTCTCAGAATTGGAGGAAATTTGGTGAGCATACTCAAGGTGTTTTAGAGTTTAAAACATCTTCGCTCTATAGTGCTGAAATTGCGATCTGAGCTCGTTTCGGCCTCCGAACACACTATCACAGTGCTTGTGCAGGCTATTTCATCTTTTTGTGCTAAATGTATGTACCAGTTTCGGTCCGCCATTATAAGCATCTCGAAGTCTACTACAGGTCTAGTAGAATTTGTCTGGGCAGTTCTGTTCAACTTTTTGAGATACAATCAATTTTCTGCATCAAGGTATTTTAGTCACTGGCCATGGCTGAAAGCAGTGATGTATTCCGTATGTTAGCTATTGAGGACAAGTTGGATGGTACCAACTACACGTTATGGGCTTATATGATGCGACATGTATTGGTTGCAAAAGGACTGTGGAACATTGTGCGGGGTGTTGAAAAATGTCCTATCACACCTTAAATTGTTACTACTGTAGGTATTGAAACTGATGCACAAGGTGTCGAAGGATATATCGAACATGGCCATGGTGCTAAAGCAATTGAGTGCTATGAACGTATGCAGGATGCGAATGTGGTTCCAAATCTGGTCCCTTTAATTTGTGCCTTGAAAGCCTTTAGCAGTATGGGGGTTGTTTTCAAAAGACTGACGTATGTGAATCCACGACTCCATCTCTGCTAAGTTAAAAGGGGAAACCGGAACTAAAGGGGCAGGATCCTGGTGATTATAAAAAGCAAGAAATGCGGTGTAGGGCACAAAACCCAAATTTTGGTTTGTTTATGGGTGAAAGTTTGGCTTTGGGAGCTGTAGGTGTCATGCCTGGTTATATTTGTTGCAATGAGCCACATTTTTGCCGCGAATGTATGTGTATAGTGTGTGCAAAAGGCCATGCATTGTGGATCTAATTTGTTCACCTCAGTCCGGTGTTTTGCAAGGCTTCCAAGGGCTGTCCGTTTCACTTGTCTGAAAAAGAGGCCACATTCTGTTTTTTGTGCAAGCAGGAGGAAGTTTTTTGTTTTGTTTTTTCTACACACATTGTGTGGTGTGTCTTTTTCGACAGCGATTGGGAAGGAAAAGAGGGGGGCTTTTATCTCTGCCGGCATCAAAGGGCCTTGGTCTCTCTCTCGTTCGGGAGGAGTAACTCCTGTTTTTTTTCTCTTGCCACGAAGAAGGGGATCTCTCTGTTTTTCGGGGGTGTGCCACACCAGGAGGAGGCGCCATCCATTCTTAAGGGGGTTGGCATTGTTTTGGCAAGGGGAAGAGGCTTCTTGTTTCAGAGTGTTGGAGCCGAGGATGGAAAAAAAGGCCCATCGCGCAGCTAGCCTACAACACCTGTGCTAAAAGTGATACCGCTATGGTCGTGTTTATCTGCAAGCGTCAAAACGTGGAAAGAAAACCACCCGTCTTGTCGGAGGATGTTGATGCCGATTCGGAAGTGTTTGGACGTGTTCAGATGAAGGTCATAGCTTTGATGGTCTCGTGATTATACACATACAGGTATGCGAAGGGTGATGATGAAGTTCGAAGATACTTCGCAGCATTTCATTTGCATGAAAAGATACCTACGACTGTGATTATTGATGATCTAGTAGATTTATTTGATGAATTGGAATCTAGAGAATGCTACCGGCAGGCAAGGGAGTGGGAGATAGGGATAGTGAGGACACTGGCTCTTTGCAGGCATGCAATGAATTATGCGAGATTGCAGGTGTTGATTGCAAATTAATCATTTCAAATACAAATATCAATCAAGGCCCTCGACTGCTTTACATTTACCAGAGATGGTTCACATTGATTTTGACTATGGAGTCTATTGGTTCTAGTTTTGTCTTGAAAGTCTTCCAGGATAGCAGATGCGTACCTACTTGCAAAGGCATACTTGCTCAGTATACAGTGTCCCAACAGTTTCTGAGAGTGCCATAGGTTTGCCTAGCGCAACATGTTGGCCGAGCTTGCGGACTCCAGATCTAGTACATGAGCGAGGGGAGCTCATCCTCAGGAGGAATGCAAACGCAAAGAGAGGAACACGCTCAGAGAAGAGCCCTTGAAAGAGAAAGGAAGAGGTGGGAGTCTCAAGGTGAGTCTACCTCGACTAGCTCGAAGAAATCTGCCAAAAATGTGTACTCCCGTAGGAGAATCGCGAATCAAGTGCAAAAGTTTGAAGGAGGGATCTTGAGTCCGCGTGCGCTAAATTTCTAGGATCGAAGTGATATTGACATCAAAACTCTGTTTGAAATAGCTCAGTGGATTTCGGTTCATTTGGGGGACTTCACCAAGTTCTCAGGTGCTTGGGACGAGGATCCGGATAGTTTTATCTAGCTGTTTGAGGTTACTTGTGAGCCCAATGAGGTAGTTGACCAGGGTGAAAGGTTAAGGATTTTTCCGACTATTATCCGAGATGAGGCAGCCAATTGGTATGGGAATCTGATACCACAAGAGCGTGGAACTTATCAGATGCTCAAGGAGGCCTTCTTGGCAAAGTTTGGACGACAAGGCTTCCAAGATAGATTGGCCCAACAGATGGATTATTTGCGACAGGGAATCAATGAAAGCATTGATAACTACATTCAGAGAATGGAAACCTTGGTAAGAAAGATGGGTGCAAATGCCCCGAACGATGAGACATTGAAGAGAAGATTCATGCGGGATTGAGAGATCCTACAGCGCAGCAGCATATCAGCCTGACAAGACCTGCAACTTTAATAGATGCTAAGGAACAAGCAAGGCTTTGGGAGGAAGTACAATTATTTCAACAAAGGAAGATGGAGCTCTTATACGAGCCAATGGGAGGCCCAGGAAACATACCGATGGAAGATCCTAGCCAAGGAAGTCCCGCATTAACGACCCCAGCGTTTGTAGCTGCCACTAGCACGCCAGGCGAGGTGAAGCCTGCGTTGACTGAAGAACGAATATTGGAGTTGGTCACACAAGCTATAAAAGCTGCCACAATGACTCAGGAAACATACACAGTGAAACAAGAGGTAACTACAAGCCCCAACCAAGTGTTTAGATCGAATACATGGTGTGGAAAGTGCCATGGTTACGGCCATCTGGCTTTAGAATGCCCTACAATTCGAGAGTATTCACAGATAGATCGCCACCTAGAATTCATTGCACTTTTTGTGGAAGGACAAATCACACAGAGGACCGATGTTACAACAAGAGAGCCTATGAAGAGAGGACCATGAAATCGGGAGATACAAGAGAAAGATCCTACATGGGATTGCCTGCTCAAAGTGTCCCACCTACATCTTGTTGGGAAAACAGACAAACTTATGGATATGTTGCTCAGGGTCAGGGAGGAGACTATCCGAGAGGAGCCGCACGTGATCAAAGGAGAGATGGTCAAATCCAGTGTTGGAGATGCCATGGCTTTGGCCATACTCAATCTCGATGTCCAAACAAAAAGAAACCAGTTGATTATACCCCGCTATGTAGGTACTGTAGTGGAGAGGGCCACTTTGATGAAGACTGTCCAAACCGAAGAGCTACCACTGGTAAGGATAAGGGGCCAGTAGGGTCCTCGAATTATGTTGAGACTCAGATGCATTCCACACCGAGAGCTCAAGAGCCAGTTCCTACGATCGGAGTGGTGTTTAGGACACCGAACCCTCAAGAAGGCTCTAGCTCGCCAATGCACTTTGTGGATGCTTACCAGGCCAAGAAACCACATAAAGAGCCAACTGTGGCAGTAGTCACAAGGACTTAAGAGTATTCGAAGAAACATCGAGAAGGCGAAAGCGAAGAAGCGAGTCAAGAGAAGATAGCTGAGCATGGAGAGGTAGAAAACCAAGTTGGAGGATTTGCTGAGCAGAAAGAGTTTGAGGATGGGAAGAGATAGAGATCCTTCCACCAGTGACCAAGGAGTTTGTGCCAGGCATAGCACCATTCCTTGAAAGATTAAGGGCTCCAAAGTGTAGGAAGGAAAGACAAAGTTTGGAGGAAGTGGACATCGTAAAGTTGCTCGCTGACACGGAAGTCACGCTGGACATTGGCACATTGCTGAAATGTTCACCTGCATATAGGAAACAATTCTACAAGGAATATATTAAGAAGTCGAGGAAAGCTCGAGATAAAAAGAGACAAGATAAAGAGGTCCAAGGTATGATTCAAAGTATTACGATGCAATTTGATTCGAATGCTCCAGCTGTGACAGTCGAGATTAAAGGATATGTAGTCCCTGGGGCTTAGTTAGATAGTGGGGCCGCAGTCAACCTTATGACTGAGTACATGATGAAAGCTTTGGGCCTCAACCACATGGAAGAAACTCCGATGTCCTTGAGGATGGCAGATCAAACGCAAGTAAAGCCTGCAGGTCTTTTGATGAATGTAAGCACAGTTGTGGGTGGTCTAGAATTCAAAGTCGATTATTTGATAGTAAGACCAAGGACCTCAGAGGCCACTTTCTCAATCTTACTCGGATGGCCATGGCTTATGCAAGCCAATTGTGTGCATGACTGGCACACATGTTTCATTTCAATAGGGCCAAAGTCTGATCGGATTCAAATACAAGTATCCCCAAACTCGATCGTCAAGAAGAAGACAATAATAGTCGATGAGATGGAAAAGAAAGCAAAGGAGAAAGTAAGGCAAGATATGGCACAAGCTAGGTTTTCTTTGAACACGGATATCTACAAGAATCTGCTTCAAGACGGGTTCAACTTGCAGCTCTCGAAGAATCAAGACACTCCTTGGGAGATATATATTTACACAAAAATAGATTTTGATCTTAGGAATGCGCAAGCCACCTTTTAACAAAACAATATATCTTATTTTTAACAAATTTCTTTTAAAAATCTTGAGAATTTTATGGTTGATTTTTTAGCATTTTATGGGGCAGCATGAGACCGGTCTAGGACATTTCATGTACATGTAGAGGCGAGTTTATGTGTTGTGGGCACCATCCTTACCCAACCTAGCAAAGCAGACAACCTAGACCAACCAATTCATTATACAAGTAGGCTTCTCTCCAAAGCAAATAAAAATAATAGCATCACAGAGAGAGAGGCACTAGCTATTATCTTCACCCTCAAAAAATATTGACACTATCTACTAGGTACAACATTCACAATGGTTATTGATCATCAAGCTTTAAAGTACTTGTTAATTGCAAGAAGAGTGTGGAGATGGTTGCTGCTCTTCCAAGAATTTGACTTTGAAATTTTACAAAGAAAACAAGGTTTCCCCGCTAGACTTACATCAAATTTGGTTAGGTTATAGCTCCTAGATGAGAAGAGAAAATTTGGCAACGATCGACTCATAATAGTGCAAGAAAAGAGGAAAAATAATCATAATGCAAACCTTTGGAGATCTCAAATCAAGAAACGAAGTTTAGTCCTACTGTAGCATCCATAACTATTCGAAAAGATGTGCTCGAAGAAGATGTTGCCTAGATGGAATGGACCTTTCCAGGTGATTCAAGTACTTCCTAAGGACGGAATTCAGCTATTTACCCTAGATGGGCGAGCCTTGCCTTTGGTCAAGGGATCCCAATTCGGGCTCTATGTGGAGCCATGAGGTAGCAGTAAAAGAAGGTATAACCTTCGTAAATAGTGTACATAGTTTGGAATCCTTATGTTCAATTTTCCTTCTACTTTTCCTTAAATTGACATCATAGAAATGTATTTGGGTTGCATTATCTTCATTCTAGTACATCTATGCGATAGCATTGTACTCTCTCGAAGATCAATCGCCTTACACTTTCCTTACCACTACATCCATTGCCCATGCACCTTGGCAACCTCTCTATCTCTTTTCTCACCCTAAGAGACCCCTACACCATTACCCCTCCCCAAGGGCGCCCTCTCCATCTCTTTACATCCCCCTAGGTGACCACTCGTTCCCACTCATCTCCCCTAAGCAACCACTGGCCCACACACATCCCGGCACCACTTCCATCCCCTACCCTTCCCTTTGACTACCTCTCTTACTCCACCCACTAACCCTCCCCCTTAAAAGATCACTTGCCCTCAACACTTACCCTACCCTTATTTCCACTACCCCTCGAAGGCTACCACTCGTCCCCACTCCTTCACCACTAATCTCTCCACCTTTTCCGTTCCTCATAAGCGACCACTTAGCCTATTCTCACTAACCCCTCGTCCTAGGTGACCACTCACCTTCCCGTACCCATACGACCACTTCCTAGGCAACCTCTCATCCCTTTTTCCCTTACAACCCTAGATGACCCTCCATCTCTTCCCTCCTAAGGTGACCTCCACAATCTGATCCATCACCTTTATCCATCCCCTAAGTGACCATCTCACCCTAAGAAGATTAATCCAATCATTTTTCTCCTCATGTTCAAAGGACCATCTCACCCCAAGAAAATTACTCCAACCAATTCTCTCATATAAATGCAACTATCGCAACACTTATCTCCTCTACATCTCTCCTCACTAGGTCCCTACACCCACTTTATATTCTCCTCCACGACCCCTACTTCTAAGGCAAGGCAACTACTCCTCCACGGCGAGTCCCCTCCTTAGCTACTTCCTCTACCCATCCATTCTAAGGGATCCACCATTAGTAACGTCCTAGGGTAACTGATCATCTCAAAGAGGCGACCTTGCACTCCTCCACTCTCTAGCACTTAGCAACCCTCTACCTTCCACACATTTTCCTTGGGCATCCCTTCCACTCTTCACCCAGTCACCTAGTCAACCCCACTCTCTATTCCTCTTCTTACTAGGATTTGAAAAAGTCTTGAATTCAAAAAAGCCCGAAATGTATGCAAAGTTACCAGTTAAGGAAACACGTAATGCATGTGCCATCATGTTTTTAGCCAATGATATTGATCCTCTTATGTCCAAGGGACCAGCTTTTCAAGGCTTTTCTTCTTCTCATGGATAATTTGCATTTCACATATATCAAGATCTTTGAACCATTGTACTACTTTGTGAAGGCGAGGCCTTTCCCATATCACAAGGTGCTACAACAATCATTTTGCAGAGAGGAAGAAATGATATGGACAACAAAAAGCAAAGAAGACATTGACATTCAAGGTCATTGGTACACATATGATGATTTATATAAGTAAGTATGATTTTGCCACAGTGCAGATATAAGCGTCTATTAGACCTTCCCAAATAGGTCAGACAAAAAGATCGAGAGCAAAAGTACAGAAGGATTCTAATGAATGACGAGATACATTATCTATCGAGTAGCAAGGATATGCCAAGACTTCTAAAAAGGTACAAACATCCACTAACACTACCTTTCCATTTTTTTGTTTACTATCCACTACTTTCAAGAAAACACGTAAATCTTCTTATAATACATGCCAATTCAAACCCTAATAACATCTTCACAATCCCCGACTGATACACCTCCTATACCACACAAATCCACTTCACAAAATCCTTATAAAGATTATTTATACGTAATAGATCCACCCTCCCCTCTGAGATATACACCTCAAAGACACGACCCACCATCCTACATACATTCACAACCTGAACTAGACCTGTCATTTCAACCAACTTGTTGAGACATATATAAATGCATTAATCTAGAGATCTCCTGATGAGAAAGAAATCAATCATCTAGATTTGTAACTCTTACCAGTAGTGTAGAGATATCAATTACATGTATGGCCTTCCATTCTAGATAAAGTACAGGGAGTGTCACAAATGGATGTATTTGAACCACAACTAAAATTAATGAAGATCAACAAATGTGCATTAACTTGGAGTATCCATTGTGTAATCATATCAGTATTCTTAATAACGAGTATCTAAGAGTAGCATTGGTCACAAAGGAGATAGCTACAGCTCAAAGAACTATCTGAGAACTATAAAGAAGCAACCACAGCAGAAGAGAAGGTAAAAAATCTAGAAGGGGAACTATAGCCTCTGCACAAGATCAAATCGAAGGGCTAAAAGAAAAGAACAGTAACTTATGCAGACAAACGGATACATATAAATCAAATTTTGATCTTTTGATGTCTTTTTTATCTTCAGATTTTGAAGAAGTTCAATGAATCCAAGAAGAGGAGGAATCAGTGTCATTCAGGTGGCTTGGCAAAAAACCAGCTACAAATTAATTGCGATAGCAATTTTCTTTTCCCTGCAAAGTGTTCTTAGCTATTTATTTTTGTAAAGTGATATAGATTCCATATGGAAACAGTGTTCTACAATTGATGTATCTCTTTGAAACATTTCAAACATTGTAAATATCCATTATTCTCAATTCTATTGTCTTTGTAATAAAGTTGTAATTATGACATCTTGGAGAGACATTACTAGTGGGCAACCTATAGAATCAAAATTTTTTGAAAAATAGAATAGACTAACTTTCTAGACGCCAAGGAGCCCACTACTAGAAGAGCGTGACAAGGAGCCCAATTGCTAGAAAGACGTGTCAAGGATCCCACTACTAGAAAAGGACACCAAGAAGCCCAACTACTAGAAGAGGGTGCCAGGAAGCCCAACTTCACTTTTACGTGCCAAGATGTCCAAGGGGACAACAAGGCACCAAGTTGACTAATTTCACTTATGACCAAAAGACAAAAAGGGCCAAGACCTAACAAGGTGAAGTGGGTGTAGAAGCTGACAAGGTGGCCAAGTGAATCTCAACCATTCAGCACTACAAGACAAAGTCTAGTACTGACCATGACTGACAAATGTAAAAGCCTAGTACATCAATTGCCCACTACTCTTGTATGTTGTACATAACAGAACCTCCTCTTGTATCCCATCCCTTCTCTCTAAAAGGAAGGATTTTCATGAGAAGAGATACATGGAGATAGAGGATAGAGAATCTATAGAGAGAGAGAGGTATGAAGTCCTAGGCCTTGA
Source organism: Ceratopteris richardii (assembly GCA_020310875.1). Classification (NCBI taxonomy): domain Eukaryota; kingdom Viridiplantae; phylum Streptophyta; class Polypodiopsida; order Polypodiales; family Pteridaceae; genus Ceratopteris; species Ceratopteris richardii. The sequence continues at coordinate 188,838,143 of CM035409.1, forward strand.
TTCCTAAGTCCTACCTAAGAGAATATCTAATTCATAAGCCACTAGCCTCACAACTTAGACCCTTTTTCTTGCTCATGTCTTGGAGCCAAAAAGTCCTTGCTAGTTGGTGCTAGTGCAATTGTACTTAGGAGTGGAGTTGAGAAGATAGTGTAGTGTACGTAAATACATTCTACTTCTTCTCAAGGCTCTTGTGTTTGACTAAATACATTCTACTTGTTGTTTTGTCACTCTACCGATATTATCTTAAGTGTTCTTCTTCACCTCTATCAAGTGAGAGATTTGCATGGTGCTTGGTAGTATGCTTCAGGAGCAGTTCATTTTGCATTCCATATACTCACTCATATAACTTCACCATCTACAAAACATATAAAGCCTCTCTCTCTCTCTGTCTCTCTCTCTCTCTCTCTCTCTCTCTCTCTCTCTCTCTCTCTCTCTCTCTCTCTCTCTCTCTCTCTCTCTCTCTCTCTCTCTCTCTCTCTCTCTCTCTCTCTCTCTCTCTCTCTCTCTCTCTCTCTCTCTCTCTCTCTCTCTCTCTCTCTCTCTCTCTCTCTCTCTCTCTCTCTCTCTCTCTCTCTCTCTCTCTCTCTCTCCCTCCCTCCCTCCCCCCTCCCTCCCTCCCTCCCCCCCTCTCTCTCTCTGTGTCTCTCTCTCTGTCTCTCTCTCTCTCTCTCTCTCTCTCTCTCTCTCTCTCTCTCTCTCTCTCTCTCTCTCTCTCTCTCTCTCTCTCTCTCTCTCTCTCCCTCCTCCCTCCCTCCCTCCTCCCTCCCTCCCTCCCTCCCTCCCTCCCTCCCTCCCTCCCTCCCTCCCTCCCTCCCTCCCTCCCTCCCTCCCTCCCTCCCTCCCTCCCTCCCTCCCTCCCTCCCTCCCTCCCTCCCTCCCTCCCTCCCTCCCTCCCTCCCTCCCTCCCTCCCTCCCTCCCTCCCTCCCTCCCTCCCTCCCTCCCTCCCTCCCTCCCTCCCTCCCTCCCTCCCTCCCTCCCTCCCTCCCTCCCTCCCTCCCTCCCTCCCTCCCTCCCTCCCTCCCTCCCTCCCTCCCTCCTCTCTCTCTCTCTCTCTCTCTCTCTCTCTCTCTCTCTCTCTCTCTCTCTCTCTCTCTCTCTCTCTCTCTCTCTCTCTCTCTCTCTCTCTCTCTCTCTCTCTCTCTCTCTCTCTCTCTCTCACTCCCCCTCTCTCTGCTCCTCTCCCTCCCTCCCTCCCCCTCCTCTCTCTCTCTCTCTCTCTCTCTCTCTCTCTCTCTCTCTCTCTCTCTCTCTCTCTCTCTCTCTCTCTCTCTCTCTCTCTCTCTCTCTCTCTCTCTCTCTCTCTCTCTCTCTCTCTCTCTCTCTCTCTCTCTCTCTCTCTCTCTCTCTCTCTCTCTCTCTCTCTCTCTCTCTCTCTCTCTCTCTCTCTCTCTCTCTCTCTCCTCCCCCCTCTCTATCTCCCCCTCCCCCCCCCTCTCCCTCCCTCGCTCCCTCCCTCCCTCTCTCTCTCTCTCCCCTCTCTCTCTCTCTCCCTCCTCTCTCTCTCTCTCTCTCTCCCCTCTCTCTCTCTCACCCCCTCCCTCCCTCCCTCCCTTATGATGTTCCGGACTCTCATGAAACCTTTATCCTAACCCTAACCTTAATCCTTATCCTAACCCTAACCCCACTCTTTTTGTCTCTCAAAGAGGGAACACATGGTAGAGAAAGAGGATTTAGTCAAGCTAGAAGATAAATTCCACCACACCCTCAAAGATAACAAGAATCTCATGGACTCCACCATCAACAACTTCATTGTCTACCTATCCAAACTTGAAAAGAAGATTGAATCACTCAATAAAGAGAAGGAACAATGGAAGAAAGAGAAAGAGGAGTGGGAGAGGAGGAGGAAGACAAAAAAAACAAATTTGGAAGGGGCACAAGAGGAATGGAAGAAAGAATGAGGCTATTGAAGGGAGAGGTAGCCCTCCTCAAGGCAACGGTGACATCACTCTCGCTTGAGGAAAGTGAGATTCATACCACCACTAAGGAAGCCCTCAAAGAAGAAATCACAAGAGCTTTGATGAGCAAATGGAGGATAAACTCGAAGCCACCAAATATGGATGGGTGGAGGTAGTCAAAAGGAACATCAAGAAAGATGTGTGAGAAGAGACACAAAAAGAAGACACTCTCCTCGTACACAACACCATAGAGGAGGAGAGGATGAGACATGCCCAACGCCTCAACGTACAAGTCACAGGAATGAGAGAGGGAGAGAGAGGGATCCACTCTAGGGGGAGGTTAAGAAGATGTTATGCACCAAACTCGGATACAAGGATGGGGAACCATCTTCTTTCACTAAAGCTTGGAGGGCGAGTAAAGATGCCACAAGCAATGAGCCCTCATCCTCCATTTTCTTGACAATGAGTTACAATCTACTTTCCTTTGCAAGAGGATAATCCTATGAGGGCTTGAGGGCCCACCCATCTACGTCAATGATGACCTCACCAAAATGCAAGTTGCACACAGGCATGCATGTATGCCTAGGGTACACCGTCCCTAGAGAGGGAAAACGAGCATCTTATAGAGATGGTCATGTCATCATAGATGGCAAGGTCATTGCATAATGACTTGTTGCATGTAGGATATGATAAGAGATCCACTTGATAAGAGATCTACTTGGCAATTTGGAACTACAATGGAGAACTATGGACATACCCAAGAGGTGATGAGTGGTCAAGACATCATCCTACTTATAGCGACACATGAGAGTGAGAGAGAGGACTGGCCCAAATACTCGGATTCAAGTGGAAGTCTCTATACTTCCAAACACCACTCACTTAGGATGTACTCCCCATTCTGGGACTAGATCCGAGAATAGCAAGTACGATGATAAATGCAGAGTGCTTTGCACATGCTTACATGCACAACAAGCCTTGGGAGAGATTACAGAGAGAGAGAGAGAGCTAGTAGACAGATGAAGGCACTAACCCATCGGAAGCGACAGGCTTTCAAGGAGGCATGGGACCTCAAGTTATATGGTCTTTTCATGAGCATGGATAGTGTGAACATCATGGTGCACTCTTCATGATCCTTGTCCTAGTATACCCATAGAAGACACACAGATTTGGAGGGATTATGCAACGTGATTATATGACATGCCTCAACATCTACCATTCCACAGCCACTTGAGCCTCAGCCCACATATTCCTCTTTCTTTACTACAATATATCTTCATCCTCTGTTGTCTCATTGATGGGGCAAAGGAAAGGGAGAAGAGGATTTTTCATTGCTTTGTGGATTTTCGCAAGGCTTTTGATATGGTCCCACATGAGAGGCTAATCTAGTTCCTATTGAGCCTCAAGATCCCAAAAGAGATGATGTGGGACATCTATGCTCCCTACAAATAGGTGTTTGGTCGATTCTGATACCCTAGCAGTTTGTTAGAGTTTGTTGTAAGCACCACTGGTATTAATCAAGATTGCCCACTCTTCCGAATGTTTTTTGGGCTTTACATTGATGAAATTTCCAACTACATTATACGAGAAAGCAAGGATGGGAGAGACCTGAAAGGTACCCTAGTTCACATTATATTATATGATGATGATATTATTTTGATTTCAGAATCGCTTGAGGGGCTTCAACTCCATCCCGAAGCTTTGGATGATTTTTGTACACATAGAGGATTGATTGTGAACCTTGGCAAGACCAAGGACATAATTTTTCAAACATCCATTGCAATGAGGAGTGCAACCTTTTTCACCAAATTAGCAGCAAGGCAGGTTGAGGTGGTTACTTTATAGGTCTACCTAGGAGTCATCTCTTGGAGCTTAGTAAAACCCTTCACCATGATGTAGCTAGCTACTAACAGATTCACTTGAGGGTATGCGACACTTGCCATGCTAGAGCGGAGGTGCCAATAGGCACACTTCTAGGAAGCCTGCATGAAGGGGTGTCTTTTTGACACATAATTCATTGTGGCCTTGATGTATTCAATGATGGTATGGGCACCGTGTTTGACTTCTGATCAGTGAGCACAGATTGAGAGGCCATAGGTATGTATTGTTGAGATATCAAGCTTAACATGTGATGATCTAGGATGGAACATTCCACTTTTTCATTTCTCTGACGTGTATAGTGGTCACACTAGTATATGTTAGGGATACTTCATTGAGCTTTACTAGATTTATCTACCGAGAGTGATGGCACATTTGTTTCTTGCCAGCCCCCTCATTCGTGGACATTAGTTTTTTCCTTATGTGCTCTTCTTTATATATTGCACTGGTTGTATTCTTTTTTTAGGTCATTCTTGTACATTCCTTTTATGTAAGAGAAGAAGAAAAAGAAGAAGATCATTCTTCCTTCCCTCAATCTGAGTGTGTGCTTCTCTTTGATTGTGAGAGTGTGTGTATGTGTGAGCTCTCTTCTTTATCTCCTTCCTTGTGACATGGTATCAGAGCCATTGTGGATGTAGAGAGCTCGTGGAGAAAGGCCGACGGTGAAGAGTATGCAAGAAGGCATGGAGAAATCACGATTCACAAATGACCTACGATTGCTAAAAAAATTGGTGTGAAGGTAGAAGGCATCTCAGGGCCATCTCGACCTCCATTTTGAGACCGCAAGGTGGGGCCCACAAAAAAACCAGGTCAATTTGCAAAATTGTAACTTGCCTGCTATTCCACAACACTCATATATTCCATATCCAGAATTCTAAGCGATTCCATTTATTGTTGATACATGAAAATTGTGTTTTTTTAGATGAAACTGTCACATCAAGTGCAATAGTGCTCAAGCAGAAGTATTGCTTGTAGTGTTTGTGCAGTGTTGTGAATTGCTGCAGAAATGGAAAACGTGGATGGAATGAGTCAGCTTATGAGTGATAAGCTAGACAAGAACAACTTCCATGCTTGGAGATTCAGAATGACGAATTTCTTGATGAGAAAGGGCTACTAGAAGTACATTGAAGGAGAGAATGAAAGTGCTCCATAGTTACTAGAGAGAAATTAGATTATGGACCAGTTAAGAGCATATAAGGAATGGAATCAAGGAGCATGAAAGGTAATGTATTGGCTATTTGTTAGCATACAAGATAGCATGATTGGGCACATACAAGATGCCAAGACTCCGAAAGAGGCCTAAACAATTTGGTCACATTATATAAGACCAATACAAAGGCACGGAAATTGCAACTCAAGAATGAGCTGCATACACTGGAGAAAAAGTACATGTCCGTAGTGACTACACCTTGAAAATCAAAATCATATGTGAGTCACTTGCATCTATTGGTGTAAATGTAGATGATAATGATAAGTTGGAAGTGTGCCTTTGTGGTCCAGGAGCTGCATATAAGCAGTTCAGATGTTCTATACAGACCAGGGAAAATATTTCGAATTTTGTTGATTTGGTGTCCGTATTGACTATTGAAGAAAATAATCTTTGTGAGGACTCAAACTTCCAATGAAAACCTAGTTCTGAGTAGATATTCTACTTTGGCAGAGGAAGAGGCAGAGGGAGAGGTTTCTGAAGTGGAAGAGGAAACAGTAGCCAAGACCAAGGTCAACATCAGAATCATGTAGGAGATAGAGGACAATTTCGAGGCAAGGGGAGCCAAAGAGGCCACAGAAATTTCCAAAGAAATGATTCAGGTAATGACACTAAAGGATGCTGGAATAGTGGTAAACCTAGACATGTTGAACGTGATTGCAAGTTGAAAAATCAAAATAATAGAAGGCAACAAAACAACTATGCATCCACAAGTACAGATGATTTTGAGAAGATATTCATGGTTCAATAGCATATGATGAATATGATGTCTCTTGATGTTTCAAAACCAAACGATAATGTCTAGTATGTTGATTCAAGTGCTTCAAATCACATGACTAGTCATGCGGAATGGTTTAGTAGTTTGCAAAAACTATTAGTTCTTGGATATGTTGAAATAGGTGATGATACATCACACACTATCGAGCATACATGAAACATAGCACTATCTATGGAGGATGGGAAGGTAAAACATCTTACTGATGTGCTGCATGTTCCAAATATAACAAAGAATCTGGTTTTTGTTGGACAAATGGTTGACCAGGGATTACAAGTCAGGTTCAATGCTGATAGGTTATATGTAGAATAGTATAAATAGGATAGACAATTGATTTCCAAAGGAAACAAAATGGGTAGCTTGCTCACCTTAAATGTGGCAGTTCTTGAAATGAACGCAGCCATGTTTGCAAAATGTGTAGGAGTTATTGTTGATATAGAGATTTGGCATAAACGAATTGGGCATGCAAACTTGGAGAGGCTAAAATTGATGTAGTCCAAGGAGATTATCAATGGACTACCAAATTTGAAGGTTTCAAAAATGCAAAAGGTATGTGCAGCATGTCAATTTGGTAAACAACCAAGAGCATCATTTTCCCATGACAAGCATGTTAGTGAGAATGTGCTAGAAATAGTAAATATAGATGTTTGGGGCCCTGCAAAGACCATATCTATGGGTGGTTGCAAGTTTCATGTTACTTTCATTGATGACCATACACGGAAAGTATGGGTATATTTCATCAAAGAGAAGAATGAGGTGTTCACTCACTTCCAAAATTGTAAGGCTATGATTGAAAAGCAGACAAGAAAGTATATTCAGATATTAAGGTCTGATGGAGGAGGTGAATACATGTCAAATGACTTCAACAAATTTCTTAAAAGTCATGGAATTTTATGTGAGTTTTCATGCAAGTACAGACCACAATAGAATGGCATTGTTGAATGCAAAAATAGACATATTATAGAAATAGCAAGAGCTTTGATGGCTGAGAAGAGTATGCCTCATTGTTATTGGGCAGAAATTATGCATACTATTGTATACATCATGAACAAAACTCTCACTGCTGTTGTACATCAAGTTACACCTGAAGAGAAGTTTACAGGTAAAAAGCCTCGATGAGGAACTTGGATTGCCCTATGTGAAGACTCCACGAGTAAGAAAGGCACATGGAGATGATATAAGGAGAAGTGACCTAGGACCAAGAAGATCTGGAAGGATGCAGAATTCAATGCACTGATTGACATCTGAGAGTTACATGGATCGTCATTGTGCCTACATGACAAAGATAATACAAGATGTTGAACCCTCTTGTTTTGAAGATGCAATTGGAAATGTAGATTGGAAAAAAACTATGGATGAGGAGATGGCTACACTTTATGGAAACAATACATGGAAGCTGGTTCCCTTGCCGCAAGGAAAGAAACCCATAGGCTGCAAATGGGTTTACAGGGTAAAGCACAATGCCGATGGTAGCATAAGCGTGTATAAACCACGATTAGGAGCAAAAGGATATGCACAGACATATGGCATTGATTATGAGGAAACATTCAGCCTTGTAGCTAAAATGTCTACTGTCAAATTGCATTAGCTACAGCAAAAGGATGGACTTTGCATTATATGGATGTGAAGAATGCTTTCTTACATGGTGAGTTATAGGTAGAAGTATACATGGACCACCCAAAAGGATATGAAGATCCAAAGCACCAAGAATACATTTACAGGTTGCGAAAGGCATTGTATGGGCTTAAACAAGCCCCTCGTACTTGGCATGCAAGGATTGCTGATTATTTGATCACTATTGGATTTTCTATGTGTGATGCAGATCATTCATTATATGCAAGGAAGGGTGATGATGGCATCACAATTGTGGCTATTTATGTTGATGACTTGATTGTAAGTGGTGATAATGAAGAAAGCATTAAAGAGGTAAAGCATCTCTTTATGCAAGAATTTGACATGAAGGACCTTGATGTGCTGCACTATTTCTTGGGCATTGAGTTTATACATATAGAAACAGGTATTTGGATGTCACAAAGGCAATGTGCCTTGAGTATGCTGCAAAATTATCATGGTATGGGTGACTGTAAACCAATTTCTATGCCATTATATCATAATTTGAAGTTGGATACTACATGAGGTGAAGCATTGGAAAATGCTAATATGTATAGGAAAATTGTGGGAAGTCTGATATATCTCACAATTACAAGGCCTGATCTAAGCTACACTATTGGACTTGAAAGTCAATTTATGCAGGTTCCCAGGAAGCCGCATTTAGATGTTCTGAGGCATACTCTACGTTATGTGAGTGCTACTTTGGATTATGCATTGTTTTATGAAGCTTGTGTAGATTTGTAGGTTCATGGATACACACTTATGCAGATTGGGCTAGTAGTATTCTAGATACAAGATCTACTAGTGGCTTTCTATTCTCACTTGGGAATGCAGCTATTACATGGAGTAGCAAGAAGCAACCCACTGTTGCTTTGTCGAGTACAGAGGTTGAGTATAGAGGTGTTGCAATGGAATCATGTTAAGCATCATGGCTAGAGATGCTACTTGCAAATCTAGGTGTGGAAGTGCAAAAGCCTATCACCATCTATCGTGATAATCTTAGCAGCATACAACTAGCACGGAACCCTTATTTTCATGCTAGAACAAAGCATATTGAGATACATTATCACTTCATCAGAGAGAAGGTATTCACAGGTGATATTGATCTTGTTTATGTGAGGACAGATGAGCACATTGCTGATATTTTTACTAAGCAGACGCAGATACACCTGGAAAGGTTGTATACCTGGACAAGACTTCAGAAAGAGTGTTTGTGGTACCAAACCATGCAAGAAATACCTACACATGGAGAGGTGATTTAGTATTCCCTCCATCTTGAGCAAACGTAAACATGAGCCATCAGGGTGCTGGAACATCCTCAGTCCATGGTACTCAAAGAGAGAAGAACAGAGAGAGACCAGAAGTAAGTTTCACTCATCCCATAGGGAGAGATAGAACCACCATGGACACCGACAGAGTGGAAAGACAAAGGGAACCTAGAGTACTAGGTGGTAGAGATGATTTTCCTCTACCTAGACCACACAAACACCCAACGGTACTAAGACCCACTCAATTAGTAAAGTCAATGAAAAATTAATTTGACGGGACAAGAGATCCCTATGATCATGTTGCGGAATTTAAGCAAGCGCTACGAGCAGAGCAAGTAGAAGACATGTTTACGCAATACAATGCTTCTGGACTAACGTGAAAGAACATGGCTTTAACTTGGTTCCAACCATTGCAGCAAAGGCAATTTACGGATATCCATCACTTGTTAGAGTCATTCATCATAGAATTCTCTAAAAGTGGAATCAGGCATGATACATCTTCATTGATTCATAGCTTCAAACAGACCCCTTAGGAAACAGTCAGACTCGCAGGACGTAGGTTTAGACAATATGTGGAGAGATGTCCAATGCAAGAGCTACCCTCACAGGCCAAGCAAGTGTCATTGTTTTTAGATGGTCTCTTGAGCTCTAAACTACGCTCCTATGTGTACTTGAAGCAACCTAAAACGCTAGAGCAATGTGTAAGAATTTGTATAGACATTGAGGAAAACCTTGGAGACGATTTGGAACTCTCAAAGGTCTATAAGGACTCTGATTGTTCATCTCTAGCATCCTCAAAACTGTCTAGCTCAATAGAAGACCTAGCAGAAAAAGTGGCCCAAAAACTAGGAGTTTCTAATAAGCAGATGCCTAGGTTAACAACAAACAAGCATTGTTACACCTGTGGTGGTGATCATATGGCAAATGTGTGTCCCAATGCAACACAACCACAAGCCAACCCTAGTGGCCAATACTATACAATTGAGAGACGATACATGAATCACATGGCTCAAGACTGCCCCTATAACAAACAAGCAGTATGACAGAACTACCCGCAAGCATACCCACAACCAGGTAGGTATCAAGGTCAATACAATACTCAACCTCATTACTATATGCCTCCTCAAAACTACCCTTATCAGGCTCAACAGAGACCTCAACCTGTTTTAGCTCATCAGCAACCCCCACCAGCTAATGTCATCTCAATCAAATATGCTGCTGCAAACGAGAACCTAAATAGGGCTTTAGTGCCTTCTTCACCCTTGATCACAGAAAGTGACCCTAATTCTAACAGTTTTGACTCTACTCATGTAGATAATCCACCCGCATATTACACAGAGTCACCAGAACACGTGGAAACATATCAATATGATAGTGCACCATTGGAACCCAATTGGGAGCCCGATTACGCTAATGTGATGTATACCAACCCTAATCCACGGCCCCAGTTGAGACAGCAAAGACCACAGGGCCCTAGAGGACCATGCTTTAGGTGCGAAGGAGATCATTTCATAAAGGATTATCCACATCCTCCGATAGCAGGACAATCACAATACTATAACATACAAGGCTTTTGTGCCGACTGTGGGAAAGACCATGTCATAAAAGATTGTCCCAAGAACCCTGCTAATGCTTCAAATGTGACACCGATCAATGTGATAGGAATTGTACATAACGCAGATGGATCCAATCCTACATACATGCCTATCCAAGCCATAACAAGAGCCCAGGTGCTCTTACATAATCAATAGCCTAATCCGGAGAAAATAGCTGAAACTAGCGAAGTTGGAGAGTCTAGTAATAAAAAGACAAAGTCATGGAAAGATTCCAGAGGAAGAATTAAGAGGAAATGGAGCAGAAAGATAACAGAGTTGGAAGGAAGTCTCAAGGAATCCAGAGCCAAAATCCTAGAATTGACTTCGTAAGAATCTAATCAGGAGAACCTAGCTCCGAGATCAGGATCAGTTCTAGTAGAACCCATACCAGAAGACCTAGACATGATGTTTTGTGCGTATCAGGCTAGATTAAAAGAAGGACCCTAGATAGCAGAAATGAGTAAGAACTACCCACGAGCAGATCTAGAAACTGAGAGAACTAAACTTTGCATGAAGATGGTAGAACTAACACAAACTATGTTCGAAGCCTCTCTTTATCTCAATTGGAAAAACATGGCAAAACATGAATTACACTTTCACGGACGAGTGGAGAGGTTAGAATACTTGATCGATAGCAATGAGAAAAAGAATCAGCATGGGAACCCTATTGTCTCAGAGACACAGGAAAGGAATGCACCATCCTTGTCTCAAGTACCCAATACAGAAAGTCAAGACAACCTATCTTCCATACATAAGTATTCACATGAATTTCTAAGAGAAATCCAAGAAGAGAAGTGGAGAAAAGAATAAGGAACCCATCCTCCTATTCAAGAAATAGACGACTTGTAAGAGACATTTCCCCAAGACATTCCCTCTATTTACGATGAAGTAGAGGAAGAGCAACTGAGTGAACACACAGCTTTTGAATCTAATTCTTTGCAAGAATTACCTCAGTGCACAAGACCTTGGGAAGCTAAGTCTATTAGTATGAGAGCACCCACAATAATAGTGAGGAATGAAGAATCAGTAATTCCTAGAAACATGGAAGTAATCAAGAATACCAAAGTACAGTGTCACCACACTCTTGAGGAGTTGTTAAAGGTTAAACCAGAATTGTGGAAACATGTAGCAAATCAATTCCCTAAGCTTGCTACTACCCCCTCACAGATAGACACAAGAAGGTACCAGAGATACATGTAGAAAGAATCAGAGATGTAAGTGAAGGAGAGGAAGGTAACACTTATCTTTCGATAACCCATCAGGGCTACACCACCAAAACCATCTTAGATTTAGGAGTCGGAGTAGCCATTGCTACCACAACTTTATGGAAATGTTGGGGTAAGCCAGCATTAAGACCTACCAAGATGAAGCTACAAATGGCTGACGGACATATAGAAAAAGCATTAGGCTTACTAGAAGGCATATCTCTCACCACTTGTGGTGTGGAGTTTGAGCATACTTTCGCCATTTGTGATTTTGGGAAAAATCATGCTTACGAGATGATTTTAGAACGACCATTCATGCGTCAGTTGCAAATCGTACAAGATTGGGGAACTAATTCTTTGTACTTGCAACATTTAGGAGTGACTACTAAAGTGGAGTGAACCTTTAGTGACGTACTTGAGGACGAAAAAATTCCCTCAAGGAATGACCTTAACACGACAACAAAGTCTAGAGCAGGAAGCTCAAGACTATTCACTTATTGGCGACAATCTATACAAGCAAGGACAAGACGGATACCTAAGACACTGTGTTCATGAAAGAGATTATTTGAGCGTACTAGAGACTGCACACCAAGGTGTTGCAAGAGGTCATTTTGGCCCCGATAGGATCATCAAAGCCATCCTCTTTGCAGGAGTATGGTGGCCCATTCTTCACATGGATGCACATACCTATGTAAAGAGATGTGATGTGTGCCAGAGAACGCAGTTTCCTACTCGCAGAGATGAAATTCCATTGAAACCCATGATGGGAGGATGTGCATTTTCTAAGTGGGGTATAGACTTTGTAGGACCCATTAACCCCCCTGCAAAAGGCACTCATGCTGAATACATCATAGTTGCTACAGATTATCTTACCAAATGGGTAGAGGCAAAGGCCACAAAAAAGAATGATGCACACACGGCTGCAAAATTCTTATTTGAAAATGTCTTTACAAGGTATGGACTGCCTATAGAGTTAGTGAGCGATCGAGGAACTCACTTTCTAAACCAAGTCATTGAATATTTGTTACAGGATTTTATGGTGATTCACAAGAAATCCGCACCATATCATCCTCAGGCCAATGCTCAAGCAGAAAGCACTAACAAGATCCTTTGTAATGTACTGAAAAAACTCGTGAACAACAAACGTTCAAATTGGGACAAACAGTTACACCACGCTATTTGGGCATATTGAGTGGCCTACAAGACCGTACTCAATGCAACTCCCTTTCATATGGTTTTTGGTCAGAATGTTGTGCTTCCTTTGGAATTCTTGATACTGAACCTTAAGGTTGCACAAGAACATCAGTGGACCGACCATGAATTATCATCAAGAATAATGGACTTGGAATGATTAGGAGAAACCAGGCTGAAAGCGGCAGCAGGCATATATGCAGCAAAGAAGCAACAAAAAGCCTATTTCGACGCACATGTGAAGGACAAAGGCTTAAAAGAAGGAGATTTAGTCCTAGTGTATACGCTAAAACAAGACGCACGAAAATTAGAAAAATGAGGTTATGGAACTATGATCGTTAACAAACTCTCGACAAGTGGAGCAATACAATTAGCCACCCTAGAAGGAGACATAATGCCTATTTACATTTGTGGCCGTAAAGTCAAGTTATACTAGGAACCTCTTACTGAGGATATGCTTAGATGACTCAAGTTAGCAAAGAAGTGTAAGGAGGAAGAAAATAGAATAGGAGCTGAAGCTCAGGCAAAATCTATAGAACGTATTAAGCGCATCAAGCTAAGAAGACAAGGACTAGGGAGAGAACATTATAACCATCTGGAAACAACACCCAGATACCCCATGTTCATGTGTCAAGCAAAGTCAACCACTCATCCTAGAATAGTGGATAGGAGACCAATCATTACGGTGAAGCTAGAGCACGACAACCCTTGCCATGAGCTCAGGGCTTTAATTGACTCAGGTGTTGCGACTAGTGTGATTAGATGGTCCCATTATAAGGACTCAGGAATAGAAATACAGCCAATTGAGGCATACCTCATAAAGCTAGGAGGCATGGAAACCCCTTGCATGGGTGAGGTGGATCTTCCTATCCTCATACACGATGTGACCATGATAGCGAAGCTACTAGTGTGCCATGATGAGGACCTGAAAGAACCCCTAATCCTTGGCCAAGATTGTCTATACGATCACTCAGTGGACCTAAATCTTAGACAAGGCTCCTTGCAAATTAGAACCTTAGACCAGCAGCGAGTGATACCGCTTGACTTCCCTAACAACACTCCACCTGAGGTATGTAACCCTAGACCATATGAAACGCAAGCGACGGAGGACTGGAAGATCTTTGACCAGATCCCTTGGCCAAGCACGCTCTCTCCAAAATCAACCCATGAGAGCTTGGCGATGGATAGTTGCTAGATAAAAGAGGGTCAACAAATTTTCCATTGGCCTTCAGTAGCGGTCAGGTGGGTTTCATATCTGCAGTTTCTCAACCTGAAGTGACTATGCAACAACTTACTGAAGCAACCAATAAGCTGCAACCCACTCCTCCACCCGAACCTCCACTTAAACCCATTGTTCCCATTCCACCGATTATGCCTACACCGGATTCATCATCCTCTTCACCTAACTATTCTCCACCCAATTCCCATCAACTTCTGACAATTTCTTCATCTCAACCACGTCCTCATCTTCCCGTTCCTTTGATTCCTATGTTTACTGAACTCGCATCTATGGGTCACATGTTGATCCACCTGTCGCAACAACTACCACAACAGATGAAGGACATTACTGATAATCTCAAACATGAATTACAACATAAAGTTGATGTTTTAGAAGCAGATATCATTCCGTTGTAGGAAGAGGTGTATGCAGTAAAGGCAGAGAATCATAATCTGCACTTCCAGATTAAACAGTTACAGGGTCTCCTTGTTGAACAGGAAACAGTGATTAGTCAAAGAGATGCTGCATTGGCTGAAGTAACAGCCAAAGATGAGTTATTATGTGCTGTTGATGCAAAAATTCTTCAGTCACGACAGATAGTTAAGGATAAAGAGGATGCCCGCATAGCACTGGGAAATTTGTTGAAAGAAACTAGAGAACAATTGGATGAAGCAGTGCAAAAAGGACAGGAAATGTCAATTTTACTAAAGCAAACCAATACAGAGCTAGAGTTCGCAAATGCAACCCTGACAGAATCAAATTCTGCTCTTAAAAACGCTAAGCTCCAGAAAGAGATTCCAACAATTCGAAGAGAAAGAGATGCATATTATCGGACAATTCAATTTCAAAATCAAGAATTGGAGAGAAGAGAAAAGCAACTTGGAGCTCAAGCAGAATGCATATCACGTATAGATCAACAGATTGCCGATATGAAAGTAAACCGTAATGCAGCTTTATCGAATGACTTTTATCTGCAGGAAGCCTTTCTGCAAACACAGGCAGAAATTTTGATAAGCCAAGTTATTGCCACTAGTTTAGTAAGAACTGATGCTCAACTCGTAGAACCAGAGATCCTGAAACAGATGTTGGATTCGTTAAAAAAGAAAATTTCCCGGACTTTTAAATTAGCTAGAACAATGTATCTACAGGGTATAATAGATGAGCCATAAGATTTTGTATACCTGCGGGTTCAAGTCCACCGTGCGTGCCAGTGTAAGCCGCCCGATTGGCAATTGTAAACTTGTCTCTTTTTCATATTCCGCACGAACCAAAAGGTCATTGCGAAGAATTGTAATCTCTTATAAATCAATGAAAAGACGCTTCGGTGACAACCAGAGGGATCACCAGACTGTCTGCCTGGGCAATACATCTGTGTAGTTCCGTTGTGTTGTGTTTTGAGAATTCTAAGTAGTACCGTGTTATTTCGTTTTTGCTTATTACCTTCATTTGTGTTTATCGCTGTTCCATTAAGTATGACTTGTGAATCTGTATTACGGTAATGAATAGTTTTCAGCGCTGTGTGTTGAGGACGTAACAATCAGAGCGAATCGGTAAGGTTGTGGAAGAGTTAGTAATAGTCTGAGTACAGATAGTGAAACTGTGAGAGAATGAACCAGAGTCTGGAGATTAATTCGTGTTGACAGAGTTCTTTGAACACTCGTGTACTGTTTTGTGAATGAATTAATTGGGAAAATCTAGTATAGGGCCTCTGATTATTCAGACCCCTTCCACTCCCAAGAACCTGAAAAGAGCTTAAACGCGTTCTGACGGCAAATGCGCGTTTAACATATGCAAAATGAAAACACGTGCTTATGTAGCTTTTACAATGGGGGTTGGTATAGATAAACGTAATTGAAAGAGAAAAAAAATATAGAATCCGACAATATCTCCACGACTAAAATTCCTACCGTCTTGGCCCAAAGGGCGAGGAGGATAGGCCCTCAAAGGGGAAAGCCTCCTCTACGCTCCACCCATTAATGTTCTGTGGGGAAATCATGCAGCACCACAAGGCCCTTTTTTTTTCCTTGAATGAACCCAATGGCTCCAAAGTTCATGCCCTACCTAACCTGATGGTTAGGCTCACAACGATCATCTATTACCATCAGTGGTCACATATACACCTCATCTAACTTGGAAGTTGTTGATATATTTGTGTAGTGATGTGTGCAAACACACTTAGGACCACCGGGTACCTTTTTCCCTCTTTGGGAGGTGTTTCTCCCATGGCTTGTATATACATCTATAAGCCATACACGTGACTTATTCTTGTACATTTAGTTGGTAATTCATTAAGTATTGTGTTCTGCTCCAAACTTCTTCTTCTTGCTTGTGTCTTTTGTGTGCTCCCGTAAACCTCAAACTCCAACAATTGGTATCAAAGCAAGTCATTGCTTCATCTAAGGCATCTTTGACACCACTTTGGTCATAGTCTCATAGCATATTCAAAATGATTAGTAGCTCAAAATGGCTTCGCTTTGTGGTGTTGAAATTTCAATATGAGCTCATTTTGACCTCTGAATGCACTATCACAACAACTATGTAGGTAACTTCATCCTTTTATGCCCAACGTATATATAGGTTTTGGTTTGATAGTACAAGAACCTCGATGTGTGCTACAAGTCTAGTAGAGCTCGAAAGGGTGTTTATGTTCAACTTTTTTAGATATAATCATTTTTTCCATTAAGGTATTTTAGTCATATGATATGGCCGAAAGCAAAGTCTGAAGTGTTTGTGTGCTTCAAATAGTATTTGGTTTTGGCTGAAAATCTGTCAACATGTAAAATACCAATTATCGATTATGTGCACATATGATCCATCATGTATTGATAGCAAAAGGGTTGTGGAATATTGTGTAGGGTATTGAAAAAACCCTACTACACCTATGAATACAATTATTGAAGGTGATGTAGATGGTGTTGAAGATAATGATCTTCATATTCCTATTCGTAATCCAGTTCGTGTTGCACCTACTATAGAGCAACTTCATTGGGATGGACAAGATGCTCATGCATATGTGTTGATAGCCTTGTCTATCAAACATGCCATTATCCCTCACAATAGCTCTTGCAAGGTAGCAAAGGGTGCTTGGGATTCACTTACAACCTTATACCAAGCAAGAAATGAGGCTTCTGTTGCTTACCTCCCAAAACAGTTGGAGAGTGAGCATATGAATGAAGGATATTCCATTGAAATGTTTTTTACAAAGATCAAATATTTGAAGGATTGATTGATTTCTACTGATGAAATCTTGCTAGATAGGTCACTCGTGTAGAGTGTTGTAATTGTCTTCTAGATTTATATGAGGCTTTTTCTTCTACTCTTCGATAACAAGCATGTGACAATGTGAAAGAACTACCATCAATAGTAATCTAATAATCTTAGCAACTCCCATAATATGATAAGAGGAGTTGTTAGCGCTGTGACAGTATTCCCTATAGGGGAAGGCTCAAGTGAACTAAAAACATTATGTTGCATGGTAATATATTTGGTTGCCCCACTATCAAAGTACCAAACAAATGAGTTTACTACAAACATACACTGCTCATGAGAAGATGGATCATACCTACAAACAGTAGTAAACACCCATTCTTCATTTTTGTGCAAGATTAGAAAACTCTCTTTTAGGTGCAGAGGTGTGTGCAATGACCATTCCAACTTCTATCTTCTTTGCCTCTTTTGCAGCTAGTTTTGAACAACTATTTATGACATGATCATTTCCTTTACAATATCTGCAAACCTATTTATGCTTTTCATTTTTCTTCTCATCTTTGTCTTCCTTCTTCAATTGTGTAGCATCAACAAATTTCTATTTACTAGTAGGTGAGCTCCATTTACATTGTCCCTTTTTATTACCTAAAAAATATTGATTTGCAACATGCATAATTGATCTGTTTTGCATGGAATCATCTTTCTCGAACAAAACAAAGACTAAATCTTCAAATGTCAAGGCATTTGGATTGCCTTTCATAAAGAAAAACATGTTGCCAGTTTTGGCATTAGCTAAGATTGGCTTAGTTCTCAAATTTGTTAATGGCATATGCACAGTTCCTAATCTCTCAAATGTTGATCTTATTATTGATTCTGGCATTTTATGTCTTGGGCTATATAAGCTCATAGACATATACTTTTGGGTATAGTTAAGAAAGCAAACACTATCATCTCTATCATCCACAAACTAAATGCATTTTGGTTAGTCGTGATGTTGTTTCTGTGGAAGATGTAATTCAATTGTTGATTTCATGTACTAAGGAGACATCAATTGCCTCCAAAGGTGTGTATGACACTTTGCTGCCTCTTATTACAGGTGGACACTCAAGTGCTAGTCCAAATGAGGCACTTTCTCAACATTTACAGGTTTCACATGATGATGCATATCATTCCACTTCTAATGGAGATCTACATGATGAATTTGTTGATGAGAGGGCTAATATAAAGGAGGAAAAAACTATGCCTAAATGGTTGGTCGAGGCATTGAGATAGCAAATTAGATGCAACTCTATTGTAGTATGCTTGTTTAGGCTCTCATAGTGCTTCGTTGCATAAGATTGCTATGCAATGGTTGCCTCTAATCTTTGGGATCAGAATGAGCATGTTTCTTTTGATGAAGCATAAAATGCAAAAGGCTGCTATGCAAATTCAGAATATGATGCTATTATGAGGAATGGTATTGTGTCTTTATGTGATTTGGCTTTAGACAAAAAGGCCATTGACACTAAATGGGGTATACAATCTAATACATAAGCATGATGGAATAGTTGATAGGTATAAGCCTAGGCTTGTGGCAAAAGGTTATGCTCAAGAGAGAGGCATTGATTTTGATGAGATCTTTGCAGCCATATGCTAAATGATCACCGTTTGTAGCATCTATACGCTTCCAAATCATCATGGTTGGAATTTACATCATTTGGATATTAAAAATGCATACCTAAATGGCGACTTACATGAAGAAGTGTATGTATTTCAGCCCCATGATTTTGTGCAGAAAGGGCATGAAAACAAAGTGTGCAACTTGAAAAAAGCATTATATGTTTTGAAGCAAGCACCACATTCTTGGTATGGAAAGATACATGCCTACTTGATTGCACATGGTTTTGAGAATATTCCAACTGAGAGCACCTTATATGTTAAGCATGCCGATGATGTACTTGTGATCATTGTTGTGTATGTTGATCACATGTTGTTTAGTAGTCCTAATGAGAAGCATATTGTTGAACTTAAGGCTGATGGGAGATTATCCATTGTTAGCTCGTGATCGTTCTGTAGTACAAATATATGATAGAAGAAGGTATGGAGGATGGAATAGAGGACCACTTCCTTTAGATGGAGAGGTTTTGAACTTTTGGGGTAATCACTATATGATTGCTCCATCCACTATTACTAATGTTGGACGTGGTCTCTTTATTGTAGAGGATTTGTATGTGCCTCCAAACTCTGAAGTCACTCTTATGTCATTTTGTGGTCCTATATATGGATGGAGAAATTGGCATCGACTTGCACGTTATGTTCAAAGCATGAGTACTTATGGAATATACTTGAATGCAGCATCCCTTACTAGTAGAAGGATTTCAAAATGAAAGATTATATATCGATGGAAGACCTTACACACATGGAAATATAGCAGGTTTAATAAATAGTAGTCGAGGGTTACATAATAGTTCAAGGACTAATTGTACATTTGAGGAGCGTGAAAATAGTCATGAATCACCATACATGAGTAGAGATGTATCAAGATACATAGTTGTCAATGCTATTACTACATTACATGTTGATGATGAATTATTAGTGAATTATGGATGGTGTAGACCTCCAAGAGCACCTTTTAGCTAGAGAGAGAGAGGATGAAAATTTTCTATCCATATTTAATAACTTATATATTTAATATTATATTTAAAGTTTACTTTTTATTCATTTATGGAATACTAATGATTTTAATTCGTGTGTGTAGATTCCAACTTATGATGTTGATAGTATTCCTCCACACCATTCACAATTGTCAGTAAGACCTCATTTATCAGAAGCTTCTACAAGGAGGCTACGCAAAAGTGATCCTATGGAATATGTAAAGTTGAAAGATCTATATTCAAAAGAAGATAAAGTACAAGATTTGTGTGACAATGATGAAGATGATGGCATGAAAAATTTTATTGAGAATTGGTATCAAAATGACAGTGAGAGCATTGATATTTCAGAAATATCTTCAAGAGGAATGTCTAAAGCATGTAAATGAAGGAAGTCGTTTGACACGACTAAGTGCGAGCTTACTTATTCTCAATCTTCGAAATCGTTTTGGATGGAGTAACGTATCTGCTTCAGCACTATTAAGGTATAATTTTCAATTTTCTATCTATTTATATATATACATGCATAAATATATACATATAAATACATGCTTATATAGACATAGACATAATTATACATGAATGCATACACACATATAAACATACACACACATATACACACATACACATGTTATAAAATGGGAGACAACCAAATGATTCAGTGGTTTAGATATCTATATGAAAGTCTACAAACAATAAACAAAAAGAAAATTAGAAATGAAATCAAATATACATAGCTACACATGCATACATACACATATATATACACATAAACATACATATACACATGTTATGAGAGTAAAGTCAAATTATATATACTTGTATCGAATGAAGATATTTTGTCCATCTAACCTTTGGAATTGTTCGCCCAACCTTTAGAATCTTCCTAACACATCTACTTCTCCTATTCTAGTCGACCTAATACCTGTGCTGCTAACTCTTTTATGAACTTTGCAATATACAAATATTAAGTATGAGTTAGCTATGGAAGTATTAAGTCATTTGAAAAATGGGAGAAGTAAATTTACCTCGAAGAATTTGAAGGATGGAAGAATAATTTTAAAGGATGGGCGGACACAAATTGTTCATTTGGTGTAGGTTTTTGTTTTTACCTTAGCTACAATAAGAACAAGAACGTGCATTGAATGAACACTTCATGTCTACCCATACTTTACAATTATTCATCCATTTTCCAAAATTGTCGAGAGAAATTTGTTTGTCTTATTTTCGAACAACCTAATACCTCCATAGTTAGCTGATACTTAATCCTTGTAAACAAATATGTAAGTCTTAGTTAGCAATGCAGGTAATAGATTCACTATAAAATGGGAGACAACCAAATGATTCAGTGGTCTAGATATGAAAGTCTGCAAACCACAATATACAAAGAAAAAAAAAACCGAAATCAAATATACATAGCTACACATGCATACATACATACATACACATTCATACATAGATACACATACATACCTACATACATACACATATATACACGCATACACATACATATATGCATACACATACGCATACGTATATATACATACATATACACCTATAAAACACATATACACACATACATACATATACACATATGCATACGTATACACATGCACATGCATATACACATCCATATACAGATACACATATATGAAATTATATGCATATATATATATATATATATATATATATATATATATATATATATATATATATATATATATATATATATATATATATATATATATATATATATATGTGTGTGTGTGTGTGTGTGTGTATTTATTTATTTATTTTTATTAATATGTCTTTTTTTGATGAACTTATAGGTTATTATCTGAAATTTTTTTACCAAGTCAGAATATTCTTCCTACCTCACATGATGAAATGAAGAAGATAATCAACAATCTTGGTATAGGTTATCAATGTATACATGCATGTCCTAACGATTGTATTTTATATAGAGGTGAATATGCAGACTCTTTGACATGTCGCAAATGTCAATCTCCTCGATATAAGGATGAAGAAGATAAAATCCCAAAAAAGTTATTGAGACATTTTCCATTGGCTCCACAGATTACACATGTTTTAAAGCCCCGAATTATCAAAGCTTTTGACATAGGGACATGATCATAAAAGTACTGATGGAATAATCAGAATTCCTCATGATCGTGTTGCTTTTTAGCATATTGATTCTACATGGTCTAAATTTGCACAAAATCCACATAATCTAAAGTTAGGAGTTGTATTAGATGGGATTAATCCATTCTGCATGAAATCCAGTAAATGGTCAACAGGTCTAGTTGTAGTCATAAACTACAATCTTCTGCCATATCTTAGCATTAAAAAGGAACATTTAATGCTTTCACTTTTAATCCTAGGAAAAAGACAAGTTAAAGATATGAATATATATCTTGCTCCTCTCATTGACGATCTCCAAGAAAAGAATCAATGAAATACATATTACGGTTCGTGGTATTGTGGCTTGGACGATTCACGATTTTCTAGGATATTGTCACATGACATTCATATGGTTATTTTACCATATGATATAGTGGGGGTAGAAGAATTAAAAAAGGCAAGATGGTCTTTTATTAGTGTGACTCTGTAAGTAGAGGAGGGCTCAACGGTTGGGCAGAAAAATGAACACAACTCTATGTGTGCGTGGGCGTCGGCAGCTCGAGAGAAGACGAGGCGATAAAAGGAACAAGACGAATGCAAGAATTGGTATTAGAGCGTGTGGATCAAGCCATGCAATCGCTGCTGCAGGCACCAAGACTCGAACTCTGGTCTGCTAATTTAGATGTCCATGAGCTATCCAACATCACGTAGCCATATTATGCAAGTGATCCTATGTTTTCGGACACTTCAAAGCTTATGTTAGGACATGAGGAGGAAGGTGCAGAGGTCTTGAAGCTCATGGAGAAGGATTGGATGCATGCAATTTGAATACCAAATCATTTAGGGACATCTATGCTTCAGGCATTTTACTTTATGTTATGGCATGTTTTGTATGTACATGCATAGATTGGATTGAATACATCAAATGTTGATCATTGTTTAAATTTTAAAGTATGGATCAACAGGCGACAAATACACTTTTTGATTGTTTGCAGGAAAGAGGATTGTAGAAAGTACATGCTTATGCAACAAAGAGAATTGTTGCTAGCATTTCCTTTTATGTTTTTGCAGGTTATGGAGTCCATATATGAGTTTATGGCATGCATGCCATGGGCCTGTCAAGCCCTATGTTGTTGGGTGGCCTGTGTGCCACTGAGCTTATGGTTTAAATTTTTTCGGATTCCATTTCCTAGGGAAAGGCTGTCAAAAATTTTCCCCCCTCGTGGCGTTATATATACTTGCCTTTAGGTAAGGTTTAGGGATTATCTGAATCTCAAAGGGAATGCTTTCTGCATTCATATGGCAAACTACAAGGAAGAGAAATATTAGGGTTTGCACAAGTGCCAATAGATGCTCTTCCAATAGAACTTAGTACAAAGGTAATGGATGAAAAACCACAGACTTTTTGGTTGGTGAAATGTAGAGATTGCATTTTACTACCGTGAGCTGGATGATGGATTTGCATAGTTCACAAGGTAGTTTAGATTAAACTATTACTTGTGATTACACTTAAGGTTAGGTATGGTGTTTGTTCAGGTATTGATATAATTTTTTTATTCAATATGCATACCAATAAATGTGTTCTAATCTAATTATATTTTTATCCTTTTCATGATGCAGGAATATCTACTAAGGGTTATAAAGCTTGTCCATATTGTGGTGATTGGTTGAGATCAATCTATAGTAAGAATCTCAACAAAAATATTTATCTTTGACATCGATGATTCTTGCCTGATGATAATCCATTAAGATCTAAAAGAGAAGCGATACATTTTAATGGAAAGCTTGAAACATGTCAGTGTCCAAAAACTATGACGCCTATGGATTGGTATAAAAAATGGACAGATGGACCTCTAATAGATCGAGAATCGGAAATCTTCAGTGATGATGAAGATAATGAGTATGTGAAGAGAGGTAAAGGAAAATTAGCACTCGCAGAGAAGATATCAATATGGTATTCTTTGGATTATTGGAAAGAGTTAAAAGTATGTCATCTTCTTGATCCTATGCATATATTCAAGAATATTGGTTATTCACTATGGCAGCATCTTCTTGGACTAAAAGATATGATAGCATCAAGGAATGATTTGAAAGATCAAAACTCAAAACCAAACTTATGGCCAGTTTTTGATAGACATCGATAGGAAACTACTTATTCACCTACTCCTTGGGTACTTGCAACAAAAGAGATACAGACTATCAACAATAGGATTCAATTGATTCGGACTCCTACAGGATATGGAGCATATTTCCAAAAACATGTTTACTATGGATGATAAGAGCTTATCTGGGTTAAAGACCCATGACTGGCATAATTTTTTGAAACATATTTTACCTTTGGTTATCGATGGATGTACAACGAAAGGAGTACGAGATGTGATCTATCCTCTTGGATCGCTTATAAGGTAACTATGATACTTTTATATTTAATATATATGAATATTTGATATCTTTTATTTTTGAATTAACTTCTTTATAATTTTTTTTTTGATATGTATAGGTGGATTACATCAAAAGAGATTGACAAAAATTCGATCCCACAAAAAAAAAACGTGAATGAAAAGAGCTACTATGTTTGATGGATAAAGAGCTTCCTGCTTCATTTTTTGATATTCAGGTTCGTTTATTAGTCCATCTTGTAGATGAAATAGAGATTACAGGTGTTGTCAACACTCAATGGATGTTTTGGGTCGAGCGATTTATGGGAATATTAAAAGGTTATGTGCAACAAAGAGCGAAACCAGAAGTATCCATGGCAAAGGGTTGGATGCTTGAAGAGTGCATGTATTATGTTAGTGAGTACCTTGAAAGAGTTCATGAATAAGCTCCACGTGCATGGACCAACGAGTCTTCTTCAAAAATAACAGATGAGGTATTATCAAGTAAGGGAGTTCCATTTTTATTTACATTTCAAGAAAATGATGTTTCTACTTTTGTAGCATATAATAGCAAATGCATGCAAGCATTCCTTAGCAAGTACGAATAGGAACTTCAAAATCTTCGAAGTAAAAGGCAAAGAAACAAAAGATATAGACATAATCTCGATAATAATAAGATTACAAATATATTCTTTCATGTATTGGCTATATAGTCATTTGCAACGCGTCGATGCAAATAATGAAGAAATCTCAGATGAGTAGAGAGAGTTAAAGATAGGTTGTGAACGAAAGGTAATTTTATTTTAATAATATTTTGTTTTTTTAATATATGTATATTAGTTTCTATTTACTAATTTAATATCTTATCTACATGATGTGTATATATCTTTATATATATTATGATTGTCATTGATTTCAATAGCTATATATAGAGGCATAAGGTTCGGAGGAGAGACATCTCTCTAGTAAGACGTCGGAGGAATAGATGCAATGTGTACATATACTACAATCATATGGATAAAAGGTTAAATTAGAGCTTATAAATTAGGGTTTTTAAAACCCTAATATCAAAATTAGTGTTTGAGTTAGGATATGTGTGTGTGTGTGTGTGTGTGTATATATATATATATATATGTGTGTGTGTGTGTGTGTGTGTGTGAAAATGTGCATGTATGTGTGTATGTATAAATGTGCATGTATGTGTATATGTGTATAAATGTGCATGTATAATGTATATGTGTGTGTATGCGTGTATTTGTGCCTCTAGTCTCACTCTTTTTTTTCTCTCTCTCTCTCTCATATACATACATACATACATACATAAACACACATACTCATATCCACATATATATACATAAAAGCAATGTGTACCATGCATTATTGTGACGATGAGCCATAAGTGTCGGCATATATTTTAGACACCACTTATGCGACCATCTTGTCCCAAACTCTGTCTCAAGTGAACTAAGTACGTATTTTTCATCCCTCTCATCATGCTCACTACAAAAATAAAAGAAATCATGTAAATAAAACATAAGATATTTATTTCAATTTATATGTAAAATTTATACTTACTTCCACTGTAAGTGGATAAGGTGCAAGTAAGAGTTGCATAATGCTCGCATTCTTCTCTTGAACTCCAATCCATTCCCTATGTACACAATGTTCCCTTCTAGCTCTATATCGCACTCTAGCCCTAAGGGGCCTATGCATGTCCTCATAGGCACCTGTGCTCTGCTATCATGATATGGAGGTCGTATACGTGTCGTGAAAATAGATAGATTAAAATAAATAAAAATATGTGTTATAATATCATTAAAAAAATTTGTGAAAAAAAAACATACCTATGAGCAGATAGTTGTCTTCCTGCATGTGGAGCCGCAGAAGAGCCCTCCTCTGATCGCTGGGTAAGCATCTTGATCATATAATCCAGCTCATCATCAGCCATCTCTGAGTACGCATGCATGATGATCCCTAGAGTATCAGGCGGAACTCTTGCTCTCATAAGACTTTTTATGAGAGTGAGTTTCGCCTTTCTCTCTCTACTAGGATCCATAATACCTGTATATATAAAACAAAATGGGTTAGAAATCAATAGATATACGTGTACATATGTATGTATGTATATGTGTATGTAGGTGTATATGTGAGTGTGTGTATGCATGTGCATTATGTATGCAAATGTATGCATATGTGTGTATGTGCCTATGTGTGTGTATGTGTCTATGTGTGTGTATGTGTCTATGTGTGTGCATGTATCTATGTGTGTGTATGTGTCTATGTGTGTAAGTGTATGCATGTAAGCATGTATCTTTGCATATGCATGTGTATTATGTATGCGTATGTATGCATGTGTGTGTATATGTGTGTATGTTTGTGTATGTATGTAAGTATGTATGTATGCATATGCATATGCATTATGTATGCATATGCGTATGCATTATGTATGCATATGAATTATGTATGCATATGTGTGCATGTATGTGTATGTGTGTGTATGTCTCTTTATGTGTGTGTATGCATATATATGTGTGTATGTGTGTGTGTCTCTCTCTACGTGTGTGTGTATATGTGTGTATATGTATGTGTGTGTATGCATGTAAGCATATATATGCATATGCATGTGCATTATGTATGCATGTGTGTATGTGTGTGCGTATGTGTGTCTATGTATCTTTATGTGTGTGTGTATGCATATGTATACATGTATGTGTATGTGTGTGTATGTCTCTCTACATGTGTGTATGCATATATGTGTATGTGTGTATGTGTCTATGTGTGTGTATGTGTGTGTGTCTATGTGTGTGTGTGTCTATGTGTGTATATATGTGTGTATCTATATAAATGTGTCTGTATGCATGTGTATGTGTGTGTGTAAATGTGTCTGGATGTGTGTGTGTAAGTGTGTATGTGTTTATGAGTGTGGATATGCTTATGTGTGTATATGTGTCTATGTGTGTGTATGTGTTTATGTGTGTATGTGTATGCATGTATGTATGCATATGCATGTGCATTATGTATGCATATGTGTGTGAATGCGTGTGTATGCATGTAAGTATGTATGTATGCATATGCATATGCATTATGTGTATGTGTCTATGTGTGTGTATGTGTGTGTGTCTATGTGTGTATCTGTGTGTACGTGTGTGTAAATATCTGTGTATATGTGTGTGTATGTGTCTATGTGTGTGTATGTGTATGCATGTATCTATGCATATGCATTATGTATGCATGTATGTGTATGTGTGTGTATGTCTCTCTACGTGTGTGTGTTTATGCATATATATGTGTGTATGTGTGTGTATATATGTGTGTGTGTGTCTATGTGTGTATGTGTGTGTCTATGTGTGTATGTGTGTGTCTATGTGTGTATATACATGTGTATCTATACATATGTGTTTGTATGCATGTATGTGTGTGTGTAAATGTGTCTGGATGTGTGTGTGTGTGTAAGTGTGTATGTGTTTATGAGTGTGTATGTGTTTATGTGTGTGTATGTGTCTATGTGTGTATGTGTATGCATGTGCATTATGTATGCATATGTATGTGTATGTGTGTATGCATGTAAGTATGCATGTATGCATATGCATATGCATTATGTGTGTATGTGTGTGTGTATGTGTGTGTATGTGTCTACGTGTGTATGTGTCTATGTGTGTGTATGCATGTGTATGTGTGTAAATATGTGTGTATATGTGTGTGTATGTGTGTGTATGTGTGTGTATGTGTATGCATGTATCTATGCAGATGCATGTGCATTATGTATGAACATGTGTGTGTATGCATGTAAGTATGTATGTATGCATATGCATATGCATTATGTATGCATATGTATGCATGATGTGTATGCGTGTGTATGTCTCTCTTTGTGTGTGTGTATGCATATATGTGTGTGTATGTGTGTGTATGTGTGTGTGTGATCTATGTGTGTATGTGTATGTGTATGTGTATGTGTATGTGTATGTGTATGTGTATGTGTATGTGTATGTGTGTATGCGTGTGTATGTGTGTATATGCATGTAAGCATGTATGTATGCATATGCATGTGCATTATGTATGCATATGCATGTGCATTATGTATGCATATGTATGCATGTGTATGCATGTGTGTGTATGCATGTAAGTATGTATGTATGCATATGCATATGCATTATGTATGCATGTATGTGCATGTGTGTGTGTGTATGTCTCTCTACATGTGTGTGTGTGCATTCATATATATGTGTGTATGTGTGTGTATGTGTGTGTATGCATGTAAGCATGTATGTATGCATATGCATGTGCATTATGTATGCATGTGTGTGTATGTGTGTGTATGCACGTAATTATGTATGTATGCATATGCATATGCATTATGTATGCATGTATGTGTATGTGTGTGTGTATGTCTCTTTACGTGTGTGTATGTGTATGCATATATATATGTGTGTGTATGTGTATGTGTGTATGTGTGTGTATGAATTTAAGCATGTATGTATGCATATGCGTGTGCATTATGTATGCATGTGTGTGTATGTGTATGTGTGTGTGTGTCTATGTGTGTATGTGTGTCTATGTGTGTATGCATGTGTCTATGTGTGTATATATGTGTGTGTATGCATGTGTATGTGTGTACGTAAATTAGTGTGTATATGAGTGTGTGTAAATATGTGTGTATGTGTGTGTATCTATATGTGTATGTGTGTGTGTGTGTGCATATACGTGTGTATTTGTATATATATGTGTGTGTGCATGTGTATGTGTGTGTGGAAATGTGTGTGGATTTGTGTTTGTGTGTGTGTAAGTGTGTATCTGTCTAATATCTATGTGTGTGTATGTGTGTGTGTGTCTATGTGTGTGTCTATGTATATGTGTGTGTGTCTATGAGTGTATGTGTGTGTGCGTACCTTGCTTCATGGGATGTGTATGTCGATTTCTCTCTCTCTTTCTCTCTCTCTCTCTCTCTGTCTCTCTCTCTCTCTCTCTCTCTCTCATCCTAATCCCGGCACAAATGTGCTGGGAGAAATCGAATTTTTTTTTTTTACATTCTAGAGCGTCGGTTATGCGATGCTCTGGAAGACCAAAACGTCGTGTATGCAATGATCCAGCATCGCAGGCAGTTTGCCAACGTCGTCAAGAGCATCACTGTTTAGCGATGCTCTTTGCGACACATAATTTTAGCGTCGTATATTTTTCAATTCGGGGGCTTCGCTATGCCCCCTATTTCTAGTAGTGAGAGATCTTCTATAGATAGATTATCATGACATGGAAGAGTAGACCATGTAAGTATTTGTATATGTACTAGAAAAATAGGTTTTTAATAGTACATTAATTATGTTGGCATACACCCCGTTGTCCCAGTGCAAGTCATTCTATCAGCCCATAATGTAAAAGGTAGAGAATTTAGGCTAATTTTTATTACCATTATAGACTTTAGAAATTGCTTTTACAATTGGAGAATATCCTCTTCCTATTTTTCCATTAGCCTCGGGATTATAAGGAGTTCTAAGAGCTAAGTGAATTCCATGCCATGCAAAGAAGTATCTAGCCTCTTGAGCATCTAAGTCACCCCTATCAGCCACTACTTTCCCAACATATCCAAGTCTAGATATTACATCTTCAAGTAAAAATTTACAAACATTGTATGTTGTTTTAGATCGGAGGGCTCAACCTTCTACATCGTTTGTAAGGTCGTCTCTTGCAAGTACTATATACTGCATTTTATCTATCCCTTTGGGCAATATCACTAAGTCAACTACCCACTTATAGTGAATACAAGGTGGATAAGTTGGATGTAAAGGATCCCTATGCTTAACTTATGAATACATTTGACATATAGCACAAGAATTAAGATAATCCCTTACATTGACATATATTCATGGCCACCAATAACTTTCTCTAATTTTTTTCATATGTAGCGACAAAACCCTTATGTCCAACCCATAAAGTATCATGCATATTTTTCTTTACTTGCAATTGAAGCTGTTTAGTTCCAAGTACTCTTTGTGGAAATTTAATCTTTCCCCTTACATGTCTCCAAATTAATCCATCTTTCAAGAAATAATTAAAAGCTCGTTTTCTAATATCCTTGAACCTATTTCTAAACCATGCATGTGATTTAATAAAAGTACTAAGATATATCCCAATGTCTTGCCACTCTCCTTCATATTTATCAATTTTAAATTGTTCATACATATATGCTTGATATTCATAATTAATTGCATTAATATCTGATTCTACTACTTTATCTTCATCGTACTTAGCTCTAGAAAGCATTTTAGCAACAGAACTAGACTTTTTTGCAATGTGTATTAACACAAGATTTATAAATTTAATGTATGAAATCCATCTTAGCATATCGATATGAGGTGATGAACAATTTGTTATCATTCCTATGATTGTAAGCAGTATTTCTCTATAATTACATTGGCTCCAATCAAATATTCTTTGTCAATTTTTAATAGAGTGACTAAACCCCAAAGTTCTCTTTTAATTTGTGGATAATTCCTTTGAGTTTCATGTAATACTTTGGCTCCAAATCTAGCTGCATATCTTTTCCCCTCTTCATCATCCTGACCAATAACCTATCCTATGCCTATTGGACTCGTATTGACAGTCAAGATAATGGGTTTTTGATCATAATAATTAACATGTTTCAAAATAGGGGCATTAATGTAATAAAGTGATATGTAGGAGATGGTTGAACTACACCCTAAGAGAGAGGATTAGGAAGTAATCCTCAACCATGGCTTTTGGGGCAAGTGATTAGCCCATCACATTCCTAACCAAGAGGTTGTGAGTTCAATTCTTTACATTGGTATCAGAGCCTAGGAAGTAGGCTTGGGCAAGGTGGAATGATCCAATGGCCTCTAAAAAAGGCGCTTGGGCACTCTATCATGTGAAAGGGTAGGAATTGTCGAGGCAGCGCTTTGAGCATTGGACCCAACAAAGAATCAAGTGTATCTCTCAATTCGTAGGTCAGATTGAGGTGTATAAGATACCGTTGGAAAGCTCTCGGAATGAACTTTCCAAATCTACTGAGCTAGCTTGGAAGTGTGAAGTCCTTGGGAAACCATGGATGGCATTTGATTGAAGGTTCAAGATACCAAACATGGGTGAGAACAAGGTTCAAGACTAAGGTTGAGAACAAGGGCATAAGACACCGAAGTTGCGAACAAGAAGGTTCAAGACACCAAGGTTGAGAGAGGGTTCAAGAGACCAAGGTTGCAAATAAGGTTCAAGAAACTATGCGAGGTTGAGGGACATCAATTCAAGGGCACCTAGGGAGTTCAAGGGGCTAATCACCAAGGCTAGAGGGATACAAGAGAAGATCATTGAGGACAATGATTGACCAAGGGGCGAAGAATGTAATAAAGTGATAGGTAGGAGATGCTTGAACTACACCCTAAGAGAGAGGATTAGGAAGTAATCCTCAACCATGGCTTTTGGGGCAAGTGGTTAGACCATCACATTCCTAACCAAGAGGTTGTGAATTCAATTCCTTAAAATTAACAAGTAGTTTCTTTTATTTCCTCATAGCCTTTGAATGCTCTTTCGTCCATAGAAACTTTCGATTCTTTCTTAGCAAATCATACAAAAAGTTAGCTACATGTGCATAGTGAGGAATCCAAAATGAATAAAATAGACAAGCACCAAGGAATCATCTCAAATATTGCTACATGTCTCATAAATCTTATTTATTAGGAATGAAGTCATGTAGGACCATATTCATGGCATTCATCATGTGTGCTACTGAGTTTGTAGCTTCTTGTGGCAAAGTACACATACAGACTAAGCCTAGAGGAGTTCTCATAGTCGTGATATCCCTACTCTCAATAGCAAGCTGAAATTGATCAAAGCCATAATATAAATCACCCATTGAATATATAGAATGGCTAACAAATGCTTCAATAAATTCTCTTACAATAGGACCAATTCCTACATTCCTAATCCTAACTTTATTAACAGGGTGTAAATCTTGTATAAACCTCAATTTTCTATTTTTCTTAGGTACCGTGAACCATCTATTTGAATATGGAGTTGAAGATGGCTCAAGAATCCTCATGTGAATCTTCTCCTTAAGTAGTCTCGTCAACTTAGGCAATTGAACTTTTGGGACCATTATAGGATGAAGATTCCATGGGATATGTGGTACATTGAAGATAATGATTGGAGGTAATAATTGTGGATCCACACAACCTATTTCTTGAGGATGTAATGAAAAAGCTTTATCGTGATTTTTAATAACTCTTTGGAATAAATCACATGCAGCAGGCAACAAAAATTGATCATCAATTCCTATTTTAATTAGTTTCAAAGTTCCACCAGTAAATGTATGACCTATATTTGTACGCTCACATAAATTAGGATCTTTTGAGACATGTTTGAATTTCTCTTCACTCCCCTTAGGTAAGGTTTGAGCAATAGGGTTAAATTTCTTATCAATTGTTTTATATTTTGTATCAACTTTAGCTTCTTCATAGATGTGATTCATAACAAATTTTGCAATCAGTTCATATTCTTCAATTGAATTTAAGAGCACAAATTGGAAAGTATTCTTTTCATGCAAGGTACATTGAAGTTCTCCAAATAATGAAAATGTAGATGAAGTTTCAATCACATGTTCAATATGTTCTTTAGATAAAATATAACCTTTTTCTTTGTAATATTTTTGTAGTTTTTCATAATTTTTTAGGGATTTTTTTATGATTTATAAAACTGCAAATAAGATGAAGGAAAGCAAAGTATGAAACTATCTAAGATATTTATAAAAGGATGCGAGACATCAAACCAAGGACCACACTTGTCTTGCTCAATAGTGGCATCTAGGCAAAGTTCTAATCAAAGTAGGCTCCGAATTCATGAAAAGGTATATGATCATCCCATACCTTCTTGTGTGAATGGATGGGAGTCTTCCTAATTTGTTCCTGTTTTTTAATATGGTTAGGATATAGTGTCATCACTTGGAGTGATTGCAAATCATCTTTAAATCTGATCCTCGCATATGCAGACCCATCATCCATAGCTTTTGTTTCCATTTTGGCCTCACATATAAAAGGGTAAACTAAGATAATCTCATAGGAACAATTATCTTGGATGAAGAAGTGAAATGTCTTAGAGATTCCACCTATCATCATAAGTATATTTGCACATGCTCCTGAGAGTGAACCACATGTGTTGTTTGCAGTTCTCATAATCCAACCATGATTTTTGTCTATTGACCATTTAAATTTATCATATAAATCTTTTGAAATCACATTAATCTTTGACTTAGAATGAATCAGAGCCTAAGCTGAATATGATTTATTTTTGTCACTTAAATTGATCTTCATCTTGGGTGTGCCTCTTGCCCAAAATATTTTCCTAAAGTTACTTTCATAATGCTTACTTTCATCATCTGGCATAATTGGACCTAGAAAATTTTTATTAACTTTGCAAGCATTTTCATCTTCCTCATCTGAATCAAAAGAAAGAGAATCTTTCATCAATTGAGTCACATCACATCTTGCATTTCCACCTCTTGTGTAAGAGGGAATCTCTTCCTTTTGATTAAGTTGATAAAATTCTCTTTGAATTCAATCTTAGCAAGTGAAAATATCTTCTCAAGTGTCATGGTCACTTGGAATTTAAAAAAAATATCATATAATATCTCTTTTGAATCAATTTTCTACTCAAGCTTAGATATTAGAATATCTTTTGGAGTTCTTTTAGGTTTCTTTATTTGTTTTTCATCAGGTTGTTTTTCATCGATAGGACTTTCCTTCGATTTTTCTAAAGATTTATTTTCATTTTTATTAGTTTGTTTTGGATCACTTATCATAGGTTGCTTACCTTCTTTAATTTCCTTTCTTCTTTGTTCACTTGCTTTTGAACTTTCTCCCTATTCAAATTGAACCTTATTTGGTTCTTCTCTCATATGTCTCCTTGTAATTCTTCTTCCTGAATCATTTAATTCTTGTTCATCATCCTGTTTTCTCTTCTCTTCAACATTTGCAATATGTGAATAAATAGAGTATTGATCAGCATGTGAATTCCAAGCAGTCTTTTGCATGATATCATCTCTAGCTTTGATTAGAGCTTCGATAAAGTAATTTCTTGTTTCTCTAGATTGATCATTTCAAGATCACTATCTACACACTCTAATTTTACTACAGAAGACTATTTCTTTGATTCATAAAGTTTTTGCATCCCTCCCTTTTCCCAATTAACATCTAAAAAAGGAAGATGTGTCCCATAATGGCACAGCTTCTTGTCAATATCAATGACAAGGTTTTGTTCCTTAGCTTCCTTTAAAGCCTCACAAGTATAGGTGAGATGGTTAACGGAATCACACCAAACATCTCCTAATGTTGGGAGTCCGACATTCTTTAAAGTTTCTTTGATTGGTCGGTTGAGGAATAGGTGGCGGTACTATTGGAGGATTAGATGATGAAATAGCTGAGGAAGTTCAGAAGGTTGAGTTTGTGTAAAGGATTTATCTTGAGAATTTAGTTCATAGACTATGTTTTGTAAGGCAGACACTTCCTTAATTTGATATATTTGCATGCATCTGCATCATATTATCTAATTCATTAAATAAGATTTGAAATTATAAATCAGTTGGTACCTTTGATGCAGAAGTTGATTGCTCAACCTTTGCAGCTATATGAGTCTCTCTAAGTTCATGAATAAAGAGGAAATTAGGAGATAGATGAGGCACTCATCCATAAAGAAAAGATTGATGTTGCTTCATATATGCAACTACCTCAACCACTCCGTTAACGATAGCCCAATCATCACTAAGCCCATATCGCTTACCTGGCTCCTCAAGTCTTCTTCAATCTCAATTCTTACATCCGGAGTCAAAATCTTAAGAAAGTATAATACTATATCTGCAACAAGCTCCACCATATCATTCTCTTGTAATTGTGAACAATGTTTCATAAATTCGGCCATGAAGTTGGGTAATTGAAACTCGAGGCTTTGGAGTGTTAATCCACTTCATAAAAACCTCTCTAATATGCTAACTAAAGTCTTTTAAATAGAACTCTTTATGCAGCTGCTTCCTAAATTCCTCCCATTCAAGTTCACTATGTGGTTCAATTAAGGCCATAATTGTTCCTATTACAAGCCTACCTAGGTACATTATCCACTTACATTCTAGTAATCCATGTAGCTTAGTTAAATCTTCAAATGTATCTAGATAGTTTGTAACATTTATCCCTCTAAACTTGCCTTTATCTCTTAATAAGGTTTCCACAACCTTTCGTCCCTGGGTTTCATTCATCATATTTTTGAATAATTCATCCATTTTTCTTTCTTCTTGATGTGATTAAACTAAACAATTTTAATAATATTTTGTACTTCTTGCTTGACCTTCTCTTTATATTCTACCGCTAAAACTACAAGCCCGTTGGTGTCCAATTTCATTGATTTATAATGTCCTACAAATATGCAATTAAACCAAAAAGTTTGTGAATATAAGGAAACATCAGAGTATGAGGGGAGAGATTGTACCCAAGCTTGTGTTCAATCTATTGTCTCTCTCTATTTTGTGTATACTTTTGTGAGAATTCATTTCTATATTATCTCTGGGTACATGCATCTCCAAGATCTGGTCAATAGCTGATTGTGTTTTGATTTAGCATGTGAAGAATCATGAGGGCATGAATGCACATGGACTTATTCAGATATGAAGCAACGTTTTTGTAAATAAAGCATATTTTCATAAACACACGCTTTTCAAAGCATCAGCTTCATGTATCTTTTATTCATGATGTAATGAAAAATACATATATATACACATACTCTGATAGACTCATCCATTAGAGTATGTGGGGATTGTACCCAATCGTGTGTCCAATCTCTTATATCCCTCTATTTTGTTTATGCTTTTTTGAGATTTCTTTTCTGTATTATCTTTGTGTACGTGCATCTGCAAGATCCGGTCAATAGTCGTATCAAAGCCTACGTGCATTTGTGAAGGTGTACTTCTTGACATTTGGTCATGATTTGCGACTTCTGTTTACGATCCAACATCCGTTTCGGCTCGTTAATTCTCATGCTTTCCCTAGTTAGCATGTACATGATTTGAACCCACCACCTCTTACTTACAAGAGATACGCTTTATCCACTAGCCTTTTTTCACTTATTGATACCCCATTCATTTTAATTGATATTTAACATAATTTCTAACACTCTCTTCACCTTATTTATTTATTATTTATCTAACATTCTCATTTACTTATTTATTTTATTTTATATATTTCCAAGATAAAACCTTTCCCTTTCTATTTTAATTCCAATATTGCTAAAATTATTTTCACATGTTTAGTAATAGGTTTTGGTCCTATATACAACCATGGACCCTATTAACAATACAGAGGATTCTACTAAGTTATTTATTAAATGTATCTTTTCGCATCATGGTTTTCCAAAAGTTATTCTATTAGATCGAGATGTTCGTTTTTGTAATCACTTTTGAGTTGTAATATTTCAACATTTAGGTTCCAAAATAGACTTCAACTCTGCATTTCATATTGAAAGTAATGGGCAAAGTGAAGCTACCAATAGTACTATTTTAGATTTATTACATTGTTATTCTTTAGATAATCCAGGTAATTGGGATGAGAAACTTCATTTACGACAATTTGCATATAATAGCACAACACATACTACTAGTCAACGTGCACCGTATGAAATTGTTTATGGTAAAAAGCTTCCCACTCCCATGACTCTAACTCAAACTGATATACCTATGGCTAATTCTTTTGTACAAGATCATATTTCTACACTTCATGAGGTTCCTGAGCACATTAAAAAAATTCAAGAACGTTACATGCATAATATTAATAAGAAATGAATAGCTAAACAATTTAATGAAAACGACTTTGTATGGTTACGAATAATGAAAAGATGTTTGGAAAATATTTCACAACATCCGAAAGTTAAACTTGCACCACGTCATTATGGACCTTTCCATATTATTCAAAAAATCAATGGGAATGATTTTAGACTAGACATACCTTCTCATTGGAATATACATGATTCTTTTCATATTAGGTTATTGAAATCCTTTAAAGGAACTTTACCACTCGTTCCTATTTTAGATGATCCTCCTTTCCTTGAAGAGGATGGTGAAATTTTAGTTCCAGAGAAAATACTTGATTATGATGTTGCTACTACATGTACTGGTAATCGATATCATATATATTTAGCTGAATATAAAAATCACTCACTTGAAGAATCTCAATGGATTCATACGACATCATTGACTCCACATTATGATCATTTGATTTTTGCATATCATTCACAGTCACATTAACTTCCAGTTTTCCATTTCCATGCATGTGTTTTTAAATGGAACATGCTTATGATTGTTCAATGATGGGACATGTGATTCGCTATTCATGTCTATTTTATTCTTATCAATTGAGGTCAGTTGCTTGTCGATTGGGAGGCATGTTATACTTTATGGAATAATGGAATGTTAAATGGATTTTTTGTCTTGAGGCTTTTAATGAGATTGTGTGTTGATTTAGCAGGTGAAAAATCATGAGGCATGAACATGCATGGAGTTATTCAAATATTTCTGAAGATAGTTAAAATATAGTATTTTAGATATTTATGTAAAAATGTAGATCATTTAGAAAGTGACATTTTTGTAAATAAAGTATATTTTCGTAAATGCACACTTTTCAAAGCACTACCCTCATGTATCTTCTATTCAGGAAGTAATGAAAAAAAAATATAAATACACATACTTTGATAGACTCATCCATCAGAGTATGTGGGGGGGATTGTATCCAATCTTGTGTCCAATCTCTTGTATCTCTCTATTCTGTTTATGCTTTTGTGAGATTTCATTTTTGTACTATCTCTACGTACATGCATATGCAAGAACCGGTCAACACTCCAACACCCATGAATCATATGTTCCTAAATCTTCAATTGAGGAGCATACCTTCTCTATCATAACACATAAGTCAAGCTCACTTTCTACAGTGTTCGCAAAGTCTTTCCCCTTTCTATCTTTTGAAGAGCCATTATTGTCTTCTACCTTCTTGATGCAACAATCTTGAATTTTGTGGCCTTTTTTCTTGCATCGGAAACACTCTCTCTTGAACTTCTTTTTGTTTTTCTTCTTTTTGTCTCCGTCTTTTGAAGTGTCCTCTTTGCCTCCTCTGGCATTTTGCTGTGAATGCAACATCTCCTTTGTTTCTACCACTCCTTGCCTTGAGCTTCAACTCCTTCATGAGTAAGGCACTGAAATCTTCAAAAATTAGAGGTTGAGGTCTGATTTGAGTATTAAGAGCCATTACCAGACCATCAAACTCTGGTGGATACATTCAAAGACAATGCCAAGATAGCTCCTCTCTTGACTTTTTTACATCTACTCCTTCCATTTGATCTCATAGATTCTTGATGCGAGTGGTAATCACCTTTGTAGTCTCCTCATCAACAAACCTTTATGTTGCTTGCTCATTCTCCAAGGAAGCCGTGGTAGTATGATGAATGAGAGTCAAAACACTATCACTAGTACTTCTAGCTAGAGCACAAAGTGCATATGAATTTATATGTTTCCAAGCATGTAGAAGATAAGCATAAGGAGGAATCATTTGTCCATGATTTTTTGGATTAGTTGTTTCTTGGGGTCATGGTGAATCCCAAGAACAATCTCTAGAATCTCATATGAATCAATGATACAAGTTATTTTAAACTTCCACAAGGTGTAACTTGTACCACCAAGCTTATCTTCCATGAAGGCTGGTGGTCATATCACACAATGTTGGGATGATTGGAATCATTGTTTCTCCTACTTGTGCCCCTCCCACTCTTGTTATTGAACCTCCTTGATTTGCACAAGTAGATGATTACACACTTCTAGACATCTTCTCTTGTTTGTTGTTTGAGCCTCTACAACCTTTGCATTTTTGCTTCTGCACCACTCAAAGCCTCTTGAGCTCTAATACCATTTCAAAAATAATATCATAACAAAATAGACTAGTAGACAGATTGGGAAAAAACGAAGACAAAGAGAGACACAGACTGAGAGATAGAGAATTCAAATTCTCAATTTGCCAAGCAACTACAAACATGGTGTTTTCCACTCATGTGCTCCCAATACGGAGATTATATGGCGATCTAGAAATACTCTAGATGAAGGGCTTACTAGTGCACAATGTTGTGTAGAGCTACACACGGGCCATGCTTATATAGATTTTACAATGGGATTCAGTACATATAAACGTAGTCAAAAGACATAAAATAGTTGGCAAAATATACAATCCAATAATGTCTTCATGACCACAAGTCTCACCATCTCGACCCTACAAGCCGGAGGGATAGGCCCCTTGAACCCCATAAAAAGGGGCAAGGTCTCTATTTTTTCCTTGAATGGAAACCCAATGGTCCAGATGTTTATGCCCTACCCAAACTAATGGTTAGACTCATAAAGAACATCTATTACCATCAATGGTTAGGAATAGACCTCATCTAACTTGGAAGTTAGGGTTCCATAAATATCCGGTCTCTCACAATGGATTCTCCTCATAACGGTTGTCCTCACAACTTAGAGCATCAATTATTTCAAAAAAACGAACAAAATCACCCCGTCAAGGTATGCTAAACCTGTAGTAGAGTTCAAGGCACTTGTATTGGTGAACTGAAACCTGTATATATGTTTAGCATAAAAGGAAAAATTTTCCTAACAATCCTTGCCACAATGTGTTCGGAGGCCAAAACGAGCTCAAACCAAAGTTATTTTGAACTCCTAAGTGCCCGTAGTATGCTCAACAATTTTCATGCGATTCTAAGACTATGTATGGAGGGGTGCCGAAGACACAGTAGATGAAGTGGCAACTTGCTTTGATACGAGTTGTTGGAGTTCGAGTTTTACAAAAGCACGTGAAAAAAATAAGGAAGAAAAAGAAGCTTGGAGCATGACACAAACCACAATGTATTACTAAGTGAATGTACAAAGATCAGTGATCCGTTAGGGTTATAGGTGTATATACAAGCCGAGGAAAAGCCCTCCTAAAGAGGTCAAAAGTGCCCAAGTGGTCCTAAGTGTGTTCATAGACACCATAGTGGAAATATAAGCAACACATACCCCAAACTTCATACACTTTAGTGGCGTGTTTCACTAGAATAAGCATAGAACCACCTACACTTGTAACAATGGTACATAAGACATTTGCATTCCACCTCTTCCAAGCTCGAAGAAGATCAATCTTAGGGTGGACTTTTACTCAAAGATTTGTTATATCTTCCATTAGAATCACCCCTAGATCAAGCCTTGTTGCCCCATAACATTATCCTGTTGGAGATAGACGTCTGCGGAAGCACACGAACAACACAAGGAAGGAGAAGAAGCTTGGAGCACAACACACAATAATAATGTATTAATAGAGAATGTACAAAGATAAATGCCCAGGCGTATATACAAGCCGAGGGAAAAAAACCTCCTAAAGAGGGAAAAAAGTGCCCCGACGGTCCTAGAGTGTTCACACATATCACTACCTAAATATATCAACAAATGCCCCCTGGGAGTGATGCAGTAAACAAGTAGCTGGCAATCATGTATAAGGAAGTGCCAAGCTATGTGGAAATCACTCCACAAAAGGAAGTAAGCCCAAAGCTTTGCGGAAAGCTTCAAACTTCTCCCTATGCAGAGCCTTCGTGAAAAGGTCTGCAATGTTCTCCTGCGTGGGCACATATGCTAAGCTGATCTCCCCAGCAGAGAACCTCTCCCTGACATAATGATAATGCACCTCAATGTGCTTAGTGCGAGCATGGAACACAGGGTTCCTCGCAACTGCCAATGCGCTCTGACTGTCAGTGAAGATGGTGGTGGCAGAAGACTTACCAATACCCAAGTCAGCCATAAGGCGTCTGAGCCACACACACTCAACAGTAGCTATGAAAGCTGCCCTATACTCAGCCTCACAGCTGGAAGTGACCACAGTAGGCTGCTTCTTGCTCAACCAAGATATACATGAGCTACCAAGCATGAAGCAAAAACCACTAGTGGACACATGAGTGTCATAGCAACCAACCCAATCAGAGTTAAAAAAAACATGCAAATCTGGCGGTAGTGATCCCCCTTGGGATGAAACAACCCAAGTAGCCCAGTACCACTCAAGTAGCAAAAGATACGCTTAACCGCCTACCAATGCTTGACTCCTGGACAATGCATAAACCTGCTCATCTGTGAGACAACAAACTGAATATCTGGCCGAGTAATGCATAAGTAAATCAAGCATCCAACAACCTGCTGATAGAGAACAACATCAAATGCATCTCCAACATCATGAAGACTTAATCGTAAAAAAACTTGTCTCCATAGGAGTGGCAATAGGCTTACAATCTTCAAGACCAAAACACTGCAATAATGTGTCAATATATTTCGCTTGACACAAAGCCATTCCACCATCAACGTGCATAAATTGAATGCCCAAATAATGATGCAAATGCCCCAAATCAGACATCTCAAATGAGGCATGCAAATCAGCCTTAAAATCAGCAATATGCTTCTCATGAGGACCAGTGAGCAACATGTCATCAACATAAACCACAATGATCAGAAGTACATCATTAGCACGGTTAACATATAAGGTGCTTTCAGTTGGATTGTTCTCAAAACCACGTGCAATCAGATATGCATGTATCTTTTCATACCAAGCACGTGGTGCTTGCTTTAAACCATATAATGCCTTCTTTAACCTGCACACCTGGTTTTCATGCCCTTTCTGCACAAAGCCACGAGGCTGAAAAACATACCCTTCTTCATGCAAGTCACCATTTAGAAATGCAGTTTTAATGTCCAACTGATGTACATTCCAACCATGATGGGCTGCAAGTGCAAAGATGTTCCAAATAGTAGTCATACGGCATGTAGGTGCAAAGGTCTCATCAAAATCAATGCCTCTTTCCTGTGCATAACCCTTTGCAACAAGCCTAGCCTTATACCTGTCAACTCTACCATTAGGTTTACGCTTCAGCTTGTACACCCACTTAGTGCCAATGGCCTTCTTTCTAGGAGGAAAGTCACATAAAGACCAAGTACCATTCTTCATTATTGCATCATATTCAGATTGCATAGAAGCCATCCAATTTTCTGAATTTTGTGCTTCATCAAACGAAACAGGCTCAGTCTCATCACAGAGACTAGATGCAGCCAGAGCATAGCAATCTGATGCAAAAGAC
Organism: Ceratopteris richardii; assembly: GCA_020310875.1. Taxonomy (NCBI): domain Eukaryota; kingdom Viridiplantae; phylum Streptophyta; class Polypodiopsida; order Polypodiales; family Pteridaceae; genus Ceratopteris; species Ceratopteris richardii. The sequence goes on from CM035409.1 coordinate 188,880,486, forward strand.
GCACTATGAGAGCCTGATCGAGTACGATATGACAGAGGTGCATCTAATTTGCTATCACGCAAGGTGTGCACCAGCCATTTTGGCATAGTTCTTGCCTGCTCAATATCAACTCTCTCATCAATAAGTGCATCATGTAAATCTGCATCAGAAATGGAATGATCTGCATCCTCACATGAAACCTACAAAGGCTGAGAAGTTGCCTCATTAGGACCAACACTAGACTGTCCACCAGTAAAAAGAGGCAGCAAAGTATCATACATGTCTTTGGAGCTAACATATGTCTCCTTAGTACATGAAAGCAATGACTGACGATACAAAATGCGTTTAGTCTGTGGATGATACAAACGATAGCCTTTACTTTCAGAACTGTACCCAACAAAAATACATTTTACTGCTTTATCATCTAATTTTCTGCGATGTTGTTCAAGCACTAATGCATATGCCAAACAACCAAAAACACACATATGAGCAACAAATGGCTTGCAGTCATGCCAAGCTTCATATGGAGTGATAGACTGCAGCGCTTTAGTGGGACACCTGTTCAGTACATATGCTGCACACATGTAGCCTCAAGCCAAAAACTATGTGGTAAAGCCTGACTCTTGACCATACACCTCACCATCTCCATGAGTGACCTGTTCTTTCATTCAACAACTCCATTCTGTATATGGCACTGTACACTGGTGTTTTATCCCACGTTCAGCCAGAAATGCATTAAAATCAGAAGACATATATTTCCCCCCTCGATCAGAACGGATGGTGTCCATTTTACATGCTGACATATTTTCAGCCAAAACCAAAAACTATTTGAAGCACATGAATACTTCGAACTTTGCCTTCAATGGAGATACCCATGCATGCCTGGAAAAATCATCAATGAAAGTCACAAAGTCAAGATAATTTCCAAAAGAAGGTGACTGCATAGGACCACAAACATCACTATGTACAAGCTGCAATTTTTGAGTAGCCTGAAGTCAACCATCTTTTGGAAAGGATGAACGCTGCATTTTGCCCAAAATACAGCCTTCACAAACATGTTTTCCAGGTGCCTTAAGTTTGGGCAAAGAGGACACCATTTCAGATTTCTGCAGGTGTAGCAAACTAGCAAAATTTAGATGACCAAAGCGTGCATGCCAAAGCTTTGCATCTGACATAGCCTGAGAATCATTTACTGCACATGCCAAATCATTTACAGATCTTTCATAGTCTATGAGCTTATACAACCCACGACATAAAATGCCAGAAGCAATAATCACATCGCCATTTGACAGATCATGAACTGTACACCTGTCATCAACAAATTTCACAACCAAGCAAATCTTGGCTAATGCACAAATTGATAACATGTTCTTCTTGATCCCTGGCACAAATAAAGCATTTGACAAAGTGAAAGAACTACCATCAACAGTAGTCAAAATGATCTTACCAACTCCCATAATAGGATAAGAGGAGTTGTTGGTGCATGTAACAATATTCCCTGTAGGGGCAAGCTCAAGTGAAGAGAAGAAACTACATTGCAAGGTAATATGTTTGGTTGCCCCACTGTCAAAATACCAAACATCTGAGTCTACTACAGAGATGCATTGCTCATGAGAAGATGGGTCAAAACCGCAGACAGTAGCAAACACCCATTCTTCTTCCGGCACAAGATTAGCAGACTCTGTTTTTGGTGTAGAGGCCTCTGCAACAACCATTCTAGCCTCTTTCTTCTTTGCCTCTTTAGCAGCCAGTTTTGGACAGTTCTTTATGATACGATCATTCCCTTTATAGTACTTACAAAACAATTTCTGCTGTTCTGATTTCTTCTCATCTTTATCTTCCTTCTTCGAATATGTAGAATTAACAAATTTCTGCTTACTAATTGAAGAGCTCCATTTTCCTTTGCCCTTCTGACTAGCCAAGAAAGCTTGATCTGCAACTCGCATAATGGACCTGTTCTGCCTGGACTGATCTCCCTGCAACAAAATAGAGACTAACTCCTCAAATGATAAAGCATTTGGATTGCCTTTCATCATCAACCGAAGAGTAGAAGCAAAACTCTGATATGAATCAAGAAGACCATTCAGAACGGTCTGCACAAGTGAGCTATCTGGTATAACCTCATCAGCAAAAATCAACTGTTCCTTCAAGTCTTTGATCTTCGTTAGGAAACTGTCCATATAATCACCTTCATTCATGTACTCACTCTCCAACTGTTTTCGGAGGTAAGCAACACGAGCCTCATTCCTAGCTTGGTACTATGGGGTAAGTGTATCCCAAGCATCCTTAGCTATTTTGCAAGAGCGAATGTGACGAATAATTGCACGTTTGACAGACAAAGCTATCAATGCATGTGCCTGGGAATCTCTGCCATCCCAATGAATCTACTCTGCAGTAGGTGGAGCAGAAATCGCAGCACGAACAGGAATATGCTGAATATCATCATCTTCGACACCTTCTTCATCAGCTTCAGTACCTGCGGTTGTAATAGTTGCAGGTGTGATAGGACATTTTTCGACACCTTGCACAATGTTCCACAGTCCTTTTGCAACTAACACATGTCGCATCATATAAGCCCATAACGGGTAGTTGGTACCATCCAACTTATCCTCAACAGCCAACATACGGAATACATCACTGCTTTCAGCCATGGCCGGTGACTAAAATACCTTGATGTAGAAAATTGACTGTATCTCAAAAAGTTGAACTGACGAATAGGAACTGGTATATACCTTTGGCATAAAAAGACAAAATAGCCTGCATAAGCACTATGATAGTGTGTTCGGAGGCCAAAATGAGCTGAGATCGTGATTTCGACACCACAAAGCGAAGCGGTTTTGATATGGAAAACACGCTGAGTATGCTCACCAAAATTCGTGCGATTCTGAGACTGCAACTGGAGGAGTGTCGACGGCGCCCTAGATGAAACGACGACCTGCTCTGATACCAACTGTTGGAGATAGACGTCTACGGAATCACGCGAATAGCACAAGGAAGGAGAAGAAGCTTGGAGCACAACACACAATAATAATGTATTACTAGAGAATGTACAAAGATAAGTATCCCATTAGGACAATAGGTGTATATACAAGTCGGGGAAAAAAACCTCCTAAAGAGGGAAGAAAGTGCCCCGACGGTCCTAAAGTGTTCACACACATCACTACCTAAATATATCAACATATCCAAGAACTTATAAGAATTCAGTATTGCAGATTTTGAACTTTGAGAGTGTGTATTCATTCCAAAAAAAGTTTGCCTTTAGTGACTCTAGGTGAACAAATGCGAATTGGTGCAACAATAAGATTCGCAGATGCATTGGTGCTAGAAGATGAATTGATCACTCATGCACTATGGTGATAATAGAAATATAGTTGCAAACTCAGAAAGTAATCCTCTCTACCGATGTATAGTTAACAACTTTGAAACTGTGTGACAAAGCAACTATGCAAGAAAATGCAAGAGCAAGAGGAAAGAAGTGAATTAATATAATAGAATTTCAAAAATTCATTACTAATGGCAAGTACAAAGACGATGGTGTTGTCCACATGTGCACTCTCAAGGTAGCACTTAAATGGTGATCTAGACAACTGTAAGTGAGAGATTACAAGGTAGGGATATGCTGGCTCAATTTGATGTTTGACTATTGCAAACTCATCTATAAATAGGTGGATAGAGTGGTGTGGATGTTCATAAGTAGAGGATTTATAAGTTTTTACATGGAAAAGGTTCACAAAATCATCATCTCACACACTCTCTAGCATAAAATATCCCTTATATTTGCACTAAGTTGATGATTGATTGAAAGATGACCATATCTTTGTGGATATCTATCCAACACATGTCATGTTTGAACTTTTTGAGAGCTCTCAACGAGTTATCATAGTGATAGGAAAAAAAGAAGCATCCCATCTAAACATATTGGAAAAATGAAAATGGTTCTCACTTACTTATGCATACTATTTTGTTTTAACCTTGTAGGCAATGCAAGAACTACCAAGATAAGAGAAGAGAGCGAGAATATATTAAAAATAACCACCTTTTGCATCTAAAAAAGACGTAGAAGAGCTCATGAAAAAGAAGGAAAAATATATAAAAGGGGTACGTAGTAACTAAATTAGAGATAAGTGACACTAAATTTTGCTTAGAAAGAATTCCTAATCTAAAAGTTAAGTGAGTTGGAAAAATTAGAGAATGCATTGAGAGGACTCTATGTTTGTACAATGGTTCATGGTATAATTCACAAGGTAAAAGACTCTTGAACTTGGTCCAACGTGTCTTTACAATTGTTTGGAGATTTTTGGAACACTTTTCAATGTTCCTCTTTTGATGTGCCTTTTTCCTTTCTTTATATCTCTTGCTTGATTGTTCTTCCTCCATCCATCTTGGAGATCTCTAGGACACTCCTCTTCCCCCCCCCCCCCCCCCAAAAAAAAAAAAAAAAAAAAGAGAAGGGGGGACTTGATGCTATTGAAAGTGAAGTGAGAATTGAAAAAAAATGAAAAGATATACATATTTTGTAAGTTATAACCAATCTCCGGAGATGCATATTTCAAATGACCAGACACACCAAATAATGCCGCACTCCGGCTTTGGCGAAAAATTAAAAGAATGTATCGAAAGTTTAACCAAATATGACTAAACTCACTTGAGTTAAATAAAATAAAGAAAAGTACAATAGAAGGGGACTAGTGCCCACGGGAGTTTAACCAATGAAAAGATATACATATTTTTTATTTTTTGTAAGTTATAACCAATCTCCGGAGATGCATATTTCAAATGACCAAACACACCAAATAATGCCGCACTCCGGCTGTGGCGAAAAATTAAAAGAATGTATGGCAAATTAAACGCACCAAATAGTGCCAGAATCACGCTGTATGTGTTGCGAAGGCTGTTTCAGGCTTGCTCGCTTTCGGATGCGCGCGCACGCGTAGTTGTCGTTCACATCTTTAAGGACGAACCACGGCGATAAGTCGATATACTATGTTCTGAGCGAGCCTATTCAAGCTTTCAACATCAGTGATCTAAAGCCATTCGCGCGCGTGGCATCGTCATTTGGAATCCCCTGAGGCTGAAGTCCTAGGTTTTCTGTTTCCGTCCAGTTTATGGACGAACAAACCGCTCATTCTACTGAGGAACCCTGCCCTCGATCGGAGCTTAATGTAGAAATTTACGGCACTTTCGAGCCAAAGTCCACGAGTGAGCGTATGTCCCCTGTAGAACAAATTCAACCTACTATTTCTCGACGGAACGCAGGTAAGAATGACCTCTCAATGTATACCGGTTCTCATTTGAGTTTCTTTAAATTGTATAGACCTCACTATGGAACATTTTTCGTCCAACGGGACAGCAGATGATAAGGGCGTCCAACATTCATTAGAGGTGTCTTGTCTCGATGAAGCGGGATTTGACGAGAATGTCACTGACGTTGCAGTTGTGAAAGGTTTGATACTTTTGCAGAGCCGTAACGATCAAGTCTATCTTCCTAACGAGAATATCCGGGGCAGCGATAGCTCGGCGATAAATGCTGAGTCATGGAGGGGAATGCGAACGGACTTGCCCCAGCAGCTTTATGCCTCTTCTTTTATGGGAAAGACTGGTTCAGATTGTGGTGAACATGTGAATGCAGGTGCTTGTACCCGAGAAGGTCAGGCTTATTCAAAGGATATCGATCATTTGCAAGATACAGGGTCCTCTGACCTTCTACAGGTTCCCAGTGATCCTGGCATGCTTGAAATGGTCCACGAGGGAGCTTTAAAAGTAATGCCATTTGTTACTGTAGAAAACCTTCAAAATGTGCAGATGCAAAATGTTGGAAGTTTACATAATGAGGCCAGTGCTGTTAAAAAGGAAACGGTGTCAGAAACGAAGGTAAAGAATACTTGTATATCAGCTGACAAGGGTAGTCATTGTAGTTCCAAAATTTCAATGGTCAGCTCTACCAATGAATCTGTTGAAAATGTAAACTCTGGCAACTGTGGACAAAAGGAAGAATTCCAGAAGCAGAAACATCTGTTGAACATGATTTCTGAACTAGCTACAGCACCTAAGAGAGAGAGTGAAGTTTTGATCGCTACATTTAAGCAAGTTTTGTCAAGTGGTACATCCTCCGACGGGAATGATGATGCTTCCTTGGGGAATCAACAAAAACTAGACCCACCGTCAGAGGGTGATGTGCGCTCAATTGTTGAGTCCATATGTGAAGGTCAGAATGAGGACGAGTTGAGTAAGGTGTCTGAGAAGAGTGCAGGGTACACAAAAGAGGAGACCAAGGAGTGTGTCAACCATTTTTCTGTGGGTGATCTTGTTTGGGCTAAAGTCAAGTCCCATCCCTGGTGGCCAGGTCAGGTATTTGATGTGGCAGATGCCTCTGAGCCAGCCAAACGGATACACAGGCCTCACAGAAGATTAGTTGCTTTCTTTGGGGACGGGACATTTGGCTGGCTCCAAGAGTCTCAGTTGATACCGTTCATGCCAAATTTTGCTGACAAAGTTAGGCAGACAACCGTGAAGCGATTTTGCAAGGCAGTAATAGGAGCCTTGGAGGAAGTATGCAGACGGACAGAGCTGGGATTGAGATGTGCACATTCCAGTGAGCCTATTTATAGCTCAAATTCATTTCCAGATTCAAATGTGGGTATACGGAAAGGTGTAAGGCTCAGATATCATCAAGACATTGAACAGAGCAGGGGAAAATTCCAACCATTAAAAGTTTTAAAGTTCATCCAGACTGCTGCAAGCTCTCCTTTGTATCCTTTGAGTTCTGGACTAGAGTATGCAGAATTGTGTGGGCATGTGTATGGTTTTCGTAGCTATTTGCTGTCACCTAACATGCCAGAGAGCAAGATTACACTCTTGAATATGTTCAATGCTCACAAACAAGCACTGAAAGCTCTTCAGGGATCAGCAGTGAAGAGACGGTTGGGACTGGAAAAGCCTGATGGATCTGCTAAGACAACAGCAGTGAAAGAAGCTATGAGGCCACATCAATGCAAGGATGGGGCACATAGGTCTCTTGCTGGTTTTAGAGTCCAATCCCCAAAATTTGAAAGCAAAGATAGAGTGCTGTTGAAGGATTTGGGGGATTTTAAGTCGCACAAAACTGAAAGAAAAGTTAAAGAGAAAGTTAAAGAGGGCAGTCCATTAGAGAGAGGTCATGAGGAGGGAAATGTGCTGAGTACAGTAGAACCTCTACAAGGTCCAACAGAGTTGGATGCTAATCCAGCTGTGGATCTTTTGGTAAGTGAAGATGATGACAGCAAAACTCTCTTTGACATCACAGGATTATACTCACTAAAGAAAAAAAAAGAATGCACCATTCGAAGGCCTAGAAATTTGTTGATTGAGAAGGTTGATAAACGACTACTCAAAGTGAAACAAGAGCTTGCAGATAAAGGGGGGGCATTTGAATTGTATGAGACTATGGAAGATGAAATGTGTCCGCGAGAAAGTGGCATTTCCTCTTCAAGTACAACTGTGCATGAACCAAACCCCTGCTCATGGTTGAAGGATGTGAGTAATGTTGAAAATAACACAAAATGTCATCCTGATATTAGAGATTCTAATGTAATGGAATATATGCAAGTCAAGGAAGAATTAGTGCAGTCAAGCATTCCATGTTCAAAGGGTACTGGGAAGTTAGGAAAAAAGTTTTATCATCCGGAACTTGGTGGTGTAGAGATACATAAGGGTGAAAGTTTTTCTAACTTGGTGACAAGAGAGAATTGTGGAAGAGATCAAGAAAAGCTTCATGATGCTGTTACCAGGGAAGGTAGTGAAGGAGACTTAGAAGTTGAGTCTTCCAAGACAACTGTAAAAGCTAAGAAAAGACCATCCCAAAATTCAAATGGGTTGCAGTTCTTGTCAGCAGCTGTTAACAACAAAACAAAAAAAGAAATGAAGCGTCTCCACTCTGAGATTGGGAGTGCAGAGAGGCTGCTTGAAAAGCCAACAGCGAAAAAGCAGAATGTTCAAGACATGGGCTCACCATTGCTATGTCCATCCATGAAATCTGGTCCAGGAAAATTAAAAAAAGATTTCAAGCCAGATTCTGGTCTGAAAATATCTAGTGATCCAGTCAAGGGCATCCCTCCAATTACAAAGTCAGTTAAGCATATTGAATCCAATAAGGATTCATCTGCTATTAAGTCTGAAGAGGGCTTAGCTATAGAGAGGATTCATCTGCCACAAATTAGTATAACGAGGAGTCGAGATAGTGAGGGTTCTACTTGCTTCCTTGCAGTTCTCCTCGGTACTTTAAAGCTGGTTGCAGTGGATCCAACAAGTGGTGCAAACCTGAGAAGCTCCTCAAAAGCAGCAACATCTGTTTTCCTGAGATTCAGAAATATGGTGTTTGTGAAGAGCTCGGGTTATGCTGCAGCAGCTTCTGTGAAGAATATACCATCTATTGCACATGGTTGTACTGATGGTGACAAGAAAGTGGATAATAAGAGACATGTTGATGGGAAAACAGTGTTCCACAAGACTGGTCAAATACATTTGGAAAAATATTCCTTGGAGCAAATTTCTCTTTCAAAGTCGGAGACACCCCTTGGAACTCTAGTAGGACCTCAGAACAAGAAACTTACTGATACTTCTGATGAAGGAAGAGTCGTGTTGATGAAAGATAACGAAACGATGTTGGGAAATCATGTACCTGAGATACAGAAGTCTTCCAGTGTCAAGGATTTGAAAGCTTCTTTGCTTGAGCATGGATCTTCTGCAGAAGCAGAAACTCCAGAAAAAGAACATGAAAGCAAGGAACTTGTGTTTAACAATTCTGATGGCGCAAAGGCCTTGGCCAAGGAAGGACATGTTGCTTTAGGAGGTCAGTTACGTTGTCTGCAGAACACTTTTTCTTTTGATGATACAGATAGTGGTAAAGCAGCAGGTTTTATGAAAGCATCGCATACAGGGAAGCACAGTGTTTGCTTGCAAGAACTAACAACTGCAGCACGAAAGCGAAAGTCAGAAGTCTTGCAGGAGTCTGCAGTTAGTAAGATGCTGGGTAAGGGTGAAGCAGTAAGAAAGCTCCCTAGAGTGTGGTCTCTTGGAAAGCAATTCCATGAAAAGAAACTGGCCAGTACTAGGGTATATGCTAACAATGTCAAGGGTCAGATTACAAAAGTGCAGAATTTGTTGCTGCCAAAGAAATGTTCTGAGATGTCCAAACGAAAAACTGAAGTTGCTCTTGGTCTTATGATACAATTTCCAGAGGATTATCTATTGCCATCTGAAGTGGAGTTGAAAGAACTTTTTGGTCGGTTTGGGACAATCATAGGAATGAAAGTCTACCAGAATACTTTAAAAGCTCAGGTGGTTTTCAAGCACAAGGCTGTTGCCGAAGGTGCATGGCAATATGCCAGCAGGAATAAGCTTTTTGGACAGGCAGATGTGACTTACAAGCTTCGTTACTTTGCACAGTCGTCAAAAAACAACTCCAAACATGTTACACCTTCTGCTAAGGTTGGCCCACCTGAAACAAGAGATCTCAAGTGCTCATCATTAGAGAGCCGTGAAGGGACTTGTGCTGGAACAAATCCAGCTCTTGATCCTGGAAGAGTATCAAAGCAAGCTCCTGAACTCGAGGGTGTGTCAAATTGTGAGCTACTTCCAGCATATTGCTCTGCAAAAGGCTCAACGATTAGTGAAGCTGGTCCAGTGAGTGCAATGAATACACTCATCCCTGGACTCTTGGAAACACCTGCATGTGCGTTCATCAATTTAGCTACAGGCAAATCAGATTTAAGTGGATCATCAAGGTATTCCGATTACCAAGAGAGCATTCAGAGTCCCAGCCAAAGTGGCTCAATTGCTAGCATTCTAACCCCTCCAGAATCAGATATAAATGCCTCATCCGGGGACATTGAAGATCAGATGTTGAAATTACTTCAACAAGTCAGTGTAATAGTTAGTTCAACTTCTTTGACCCCTAGAAGCATTTAAAGCCTTATTTGTACAACTTCATTGAGCTTTGATTGGATCGTCATTTGCTTAGCAGCATTTGATTCATATTTCTGTATTAATGATGTAAATCCTGATTGCTAAAGTTAATCAACAGAGCCTGGTGTCTTTGCAAACATGATCAAGTATTGTCTGGATGAAGAATTTACTTACTTCTTCCATGTACAACTTCATTGAGCTTTGATTGGATCGTCATTTGCTTAGCAGCATTTGATTCATATTTCTGTATTAATGATGTAAATCCTGATTGCTAAAGTTAATCAACAGAGCCTGGTGTCTTTTGCAAACATGATCAAGTATTGTCTGGATGAAGAATTTACTTACTTTTTTTTTTAAATTTTCATGTAGTTCATTATAAGACTGCTGAAAAATCTGCATATTCAACCTTTCTCTCCGTGCTTTCCTGTTCATTGATGTTATCTGATTTCATTTCCCCTCTTCCCAGTGTTCCCTCTCTACCTATGCATCCTCTCATGCACATTCCATCTAGAAAAACTGAATGAATGCAGTGGTAGTCGACTCTTGCTTGTAAATATATAATTTTCCAATCATGAATTGTCGACTAGTAGAGATGAGAACAGTATGGTGCCATCGTCGACCTTGGCTATTCAGATAGGTGATTGAAGTAAGGGGTGAATCTTCGGTTTCTTCCTGGGTCCATCTAGGTATACGGTTAGTATGACAGAGCACCAGTTCCTGTCTGTCCTATATTCAGTGTACATGTGCATGAAACTAGCACATTGTGTTGGAAACAACCCACTTCGGTTTCCACCTTGCGAAAGACAATGCTCTCATTTGGAGTGAGGAGCTGGCATGATTCTTTCTTAAAGATAACTTTATAACCATCTGATAAGAGATTAGAAACGGACAACAAACCAGTTCCAGCGTTGGTCCATTGAGATGTCGAATCCCATCGGAATGCCAAGGAGACGGAAGACTTGGCTGCTAGGGATAACTTGACATCCCTGATCCACCAACAATTGGGGAGTAGGTCCGCTGATTGCTCTAAAAGCAGTTTTAGCATGGTTGATTTTTGATCCTGACGCCACACAAAAGGTGTCGAGGCACCGCAAGAACACCTCAATGCTGTTTATATCGTTATGCACAAAGGCATTCATGTCATCAGCAAAAAGTCTTGCAATCATTTGGCCGTGATTTAGAGGTAAGGAAAGACCCTTGAGATTGCCAACGTCCATGTGCTGCTTTAATAGGCAACTGAGTCCATTTGAGGCGATAGCGAATAGTAAAGGAGCCAGAGGGCAGCCTTGCCTAATTGATCTTTTTAAACGAATGGGCTCAGATAGCTTACCGTTGATATTTATTCTAGTTGAAGCATTTCCAAGAAGAGTGGAAACCATCTTCGTGAACTTTTGGCTGCATCCAAGGTCTTTCAATGATTGAAGAATAAAGTCCCATTCCAATCTGTCATACGCTTTGTCGAAGTCGATCTTAATGAATACCAGATCTTGAGCAGACTCCTCAGCAAAAGCAAGGCCTTCCGAAATATCGACAATTGCTTCAAGTATAGATCTACCTTTGATAAAACCTTTCTAACAAGAGATTCTGTTGGCGATAACTTTTGCAATTATCTTGTATCCTGTTTGGAGCATGGTAATCGGACGCCAGTTTTCTATTTTGTTCTTATCTCCCCTTTTGTGGATTAACTTGATGACACCATTATTAAGACACTAAGGGAGGGCACCGAATGAGAGAGCCTCTTGCCACATGAGACGTAGTGGGGTGGCCACCTCATGTTTGAAGGACTTGAAAAACTCATTGGTGAGGCCATCCGGACCTGGACTTTTCCCATTGGGAAGGGCATCAATAACCTCGATAATTTCGTTCTCGGAGATGTTCGAAGCAGAGCAATCAAGTTCTGTGGGATTCTAGTTTGAGAAACTCTTGAGATGGTTGCCATGGAGTCGCCCCTATGGGGGGAAGGAGTCGTCGAGACCCTGAGAAGAATGCTCGACGATGATAGATCTATTCTCCACTTCCGTGCAGCATTCAGTTCCATTGTTATCGACCAATAGGGGGATGGATTCCCTAGATTGTTTCCTTTTGAGGATTTTACACATCTCTTTCGATGGTTTGTCGGCCTTCCCGACCCACCAGTCTTTGAAGAAAATTTGAAGATCGAAGGAATACCCTAGTGAAGGATGGTGTTCTGATCGACGTAACATCTATCAAGTCTTGCTTTCCTCAAAGAGTCCCCCGATTGGAGATTTGACCAGGAGAACCCCTTCATGTCTTTCACCTCGACCAGGTCGAGATTGAGCTTGATTTTATCCCATATCTCTCTGTCCTGATTGTCAATAATTTTCCCTTTGTTATTCCATCGGTCCTCGGGAAACTCAACCATATTGAAGTCCCCACAAATCAGAATATTATGTGAAAGGGAGTCGAGGGAAGCCCAAGTATCCATTCTATCTGCTTCTCCATTAGGGGCATAAATTGAGACCACAGTGAACTGGAAAGGCAACCTGATAGAGGCAGCAATCCAACGATGATTCCGACCTTCAAAAGTCGAGGTCACATTGCTAGACAAGAAGTGACTAATACCGATAGAAGCAACCCCCGTCCCCCTAGGGTGAGAAGTGGAGAACCAAAGGTGGTTCGGAGAAATGCATTTAAGCCGTTTCTGGAGATCCTCTCCGTCGATTTTAATCTCTTGTAAGCAAATAAAGTCAGGGCTGAAGCACTTGTCTTTGAACCACTGGCCAAGAATCGAAGCTCTTGATGGGTCAGACAAACCCCTGATGTTTAGTGATGTGAATTTCATTAATGATGGTTGCCCTCTTTGAGGGGAGGGACCCGATCTTTTTTCTTCTTGTGGTCTTCTTTTTTCCTCCCAATTTCTTGACTTAGGATCCTACTCTTGAGGGGGCTCTTCCAAAGCATGCTGGAAGGTTGTTTTCCTTTAAGTTTTGACTTTTGTTGCGGTAAACTTGGAAAGCATACCGGAAGGGTAGGACCAAGAGAGGAGCTTTTGCTGTCTGGGTTGTCTTCATTGCTAGTGGTGAAGCCCTCCTCTTTACTCGTGGTGTAGCTTTCTTGGTTGTCTTCTTTGCTGGTAGAGCACCCAAGGGTATTATCATTGGGGTCTTCTTCAAAGTGATTGTCCCCTGGGAAGTCGACCTCATTAATCTCTTTTTTTAGGTTACAGTATAAGTTATTCGAGGGGGCAATTGTCGTAGCGTTCCTTGCTGTTGATCTTCGAGGGCTAACTTTCCTCCTGCATCTTACTTCAGTGAATCCTTCTGAATCCGTCTCAGGAACGCGAGTTCCCTCTTCTTCCTCCATCGGAGGGGGATGACCCCGAGTGTCATCTTGGGGGAAGGGATCTAGGTTCCCATCTGGTTTAAGCTTGTTTTTATTGGTACTTCTCTTCAGGGGGAAGTCTTTGATCCTAGACCTTGATGCCCGCACCGGAAGCACGCGTTTGGCGAATTCTTGTAGGTAACCTCTTGTGTCCAGGTCTTACCATCTCCACAGTTTATGGAGATTTTCGATGGAAGGACCTGGATCAGGTCTGTTTCAACGCAGATCTGTGGATGCCATCTTGCATTGAAAGAATGTTGAGCACCATCGTAGATTAACCCCCCAATATCCTCTCTTGAGGCCATTGGGCGACCGATCGGTGAGACAATTTCACGAAGAAATCCATACAGAAAGAAAGGAAGATTGGGAATGTCCACCCAAAGCGGGTAACGAAGAGGCTTTGATCTGTTCGGAACAAAGTCTGGGGTCCACTTAAACAGGCAAAGGGTGGACTGGCCCACTTGCCATGAGCCGGCCTGCAGGGCTTGGAAAGCCATCTCTTCGTTCTCAAATACTAGAAGCAGGTGATTCGCCGGCAGAAATTGACATTTGCTCACAATTAGGCCACACGGGAACCACTCCTTGCGAAGCCAAGTTCTCACACTTTCAAGAGGGGGCCTAGGGCCAAACCATAGTTGCAACGCAACGCGTTGCGTAACGTCTGCAACGTTCGCAACGCAACGGCGTTGCGTTGCGACGTACGCAACGCGTTGCGTTGCAGACAAAAAAATTTGCCCCTCCTTTGAGCCCGAAACGGGCTCGCGGGAGAGGGCATTTTTCCTTGCCTTCTTCCTTCGAGCGGACGCACCCGAGAGCACTGCTAAGCCGAGAGAGAGAGAGAGAGAGAGAGAGAGAGAGAGAGAGAGAGAGAGAGAGAGAGAGAGAGAGAGAGAGAGAGAGAGAGAGAGAGAGAGAGAGAGAGAGAGAGAGAGAGAGAGAGAGAGAGAGAGAGAGAGAGAGAGAGAGAGAGAGAGAGAGAGACTCACCATGCCTAAACCAAAGCAAAGTTGTTGGAAGTATGTGAGTAGCCAAGGGAAGTTTGGATCGGGTGGGAGTGAGAGATGGACATGTAACCTATGTGGTTACAAAGGGGGTGGTGGGGCAGATCGTATCAAAGCCCACCTTGCCAAATTTAGTGGCTTGGGCATTTCAGCATGCAAGCAGCCTATGCCAGCTGATATCAAGGATGAGCTCCTTGAGTGGGTAGCTCAAAGGGAAGCTAGAAAGTATCCACAAAGCTCTCGGGAGTCTCGGCCCACCTCCACCTCTATTAGCTCTAGTTATCCTCCTCCACACGATGCTCCAGCACATCAGCCTCATATGGGATCCTCTAGTGGAGGGAATGATGAGCATGGACATGATACCGTCGATCTTGAGGGTGACACTCAGCCACCGGTGAAGGCACCTAGAGGATCACTTTCTTCGGCATCCGTACGTGCGGGTTTTCAGAGGCAGCGGGAGCTTGAGGCCAAACAAGGTATAATGAAGCTTTTCATACAGTGTGGCCTCTCTTTTAATGTTGCACGCACACCCGCATGGAAGGAAGCCATGGAGTTAGTGAGCACATTAGGATATCGATGGAGCGGTCCTTCATATGAGGAGTTGAGGACTAGTGAGCTACGCAAAACAAAAGATATAGTGGAGAAGCAGTTACAGCCGATGATGGGCACATGGGAGAAGTATGGATGCACTGTTATGTGCGATGGATGGACAGACATCAGGAAAAGGAATGTATATAACATACTAGTGCATTGTTGCAAAGGCACTATGTTCCTTCGCGCCATCGATGCATCAGAGCCTTGACTTACAGTGACAGGTATGTATAGGTGAAATTTCAAGTTTTAATTTTAAGATATGCATTTGAATTTTGCATATGCTATATATATGTATTATGTATGTAGTATGTACTATGTACTATGTACATGGCTGATTTGGTGTAATTTTTGTGTCACATGTCAGTTTATATATGGTCATATCCGCCAGGCTATTATGGATGTCGGTCAAAAGAATGTTGTGCAAGTCATTACCGACAATGGAAGTAATTGTGTGGCCATGGGTAGATTGTTAGAGGCAGAGTTTCCCTCCATTGTGTGGACCCCATGTGCCGCACATAGCATTGATCTTTTGATAGAGGATCTTGGAAAGATCCCTTGGATTCATTCTATTTTTTCCACCTGCCATAAGGTGGTCTCTTTGTTCACAAAGAGACCAAAACTATTAGCTATTTTCAGATCATACAGTGAGTTGGATATCCTAAAGCCTGCGAAGACCAGGTTTGCTTACATGTGCATAGTGATGGAGAGACTACTTCGGGTGCGGCAGGCTTTGATGCAGACAGTTGTGTCTACAGAGTGGACTGCCTGGGATGGACACACTACCCCGAGAGCAGATTTTGTACGGATTACATGCTTGTCGGATTCATTTTGGAGGGATGTAGAGGCACTTGTGCGTGCCATACATCCATTATATTCTGTCCTTCGCATCGTTGATATGGAGGGGAGTACATTGGGACTCGTCTATGAGTTCATGGATCGAGTTGGCGAGTCCCTTTCACGTTGCCCACATTTGACATTGGACAGGTATTTATTAAGTTATTACTTATTACTTTGAATTTTTGACACTTAAAATTCTTATTATCTTAAAAATTAGTCTCTAAAATTTATAATTTCTTTGTTTATAGGATTGAGCAGCTTAAGGCTGTGTGGAGGGATCGATGGGATTGGTTTCATCGCCCGATCCATGGGATGGCACACTTATTGCATCCCTTATGGAGATCTCAGCAGGCCATCGTGGATGAGGAGCTCTTGAGTGCATGGAACACATATGTATATAGGCTTTATCCAGCTGATGTAGAGTTGCGACTTCAGTTGGAGAGACAGCTCTTGGTATTCCAAAATGGTGGTGGCCATTTTGGAAAGGATACGGCTTGTTTGAGATCTGCTCAGTTGCGGCCAGTATCATGGTGGGAGATGTATGGTGCTAGTGCTCCTCAGTTGGTAAGTACTAAGTCAAAAGTCTTTAGTGTACTGTGTGACATGTGATAAATATGTATATAGATTTATGTACTAATTATTTTTTGAATTATGTTGTAATGCAGAGAGAGTTAGCTATTCGTATCCTTTCACAGGAATGCAGCGTAAGTCCTTGTGAAAGGAATTGGAGCACATGGGCCCTCTTCCATACAAAGAAGAGGAACAGATTATCTACAGCGCAGTTGGAGCGGCTAGTTTATTGCCACTGCAACTTGCGTCTCTTGGAGAGCGGCGGACATACAGGAGATGTGAGGGAGGTCAACGTGGACATAGTAGATATAGAGAGAGTCAGAGATATTCCAGATATTCCTCCAGAGGATCTGGACTTATATACTATGCTGTACCATGAGTTGACCTTACCTCAGCATGATACCAGATCATCTCGGAGCCGCAGAGGACCTAGTGGTAGTGGTGATGCATCCACTAGTAGCCGACCACATACCACTACTACTAGGGATGATGATGATGATGATGATGATGATGAGAGTGATGATTTGTCATCTGACACCATGTCAGAGTGACAAAGTTTGTATATTGACATTTGAGGCTTTGACATTTCATGTTTGACATTTGGTATTTCATGATATGTACATTTGGTATTTCATGATATGTATCATTTGCCACTTATGATTTATGTATCATTGGGTATTTCATGATATGTATCATTTGCCACTTTGTCATAGTGATCTCTATTGTTTTATTTTGATGATGTTATGATGTTTGATGTTATGATGATGTTATGATTATTGATGTTATGATTATTGATGATGATGATTGTATTTGAATTTTGATACAATGATGATGTATTAGATTGATAATCTCTATTATTTATGATATATCTTATATTGTAATAAGTATTTTATGGTATATATAGTCATATCCCACCTTATTACATATCATATGACCCAAAATATGTGAAAAAAACATATAAAAATTTTGAAAAATAAATCACTTTATCGCAACTCCTAGGTCTAGACGTTGCCCTCGTTGCTAACCCGTTGCTAACCCGTTGCCGTTGCCGTTGCGAAAACGTTGCTTTCCACTATGGGCCAAACATTTGACCGATCAAGCAAGTTTTCATCAGTTCTTCTTGCTTTGCCACCACATACTCCTTGCATAAAGAGACCACTGGGGGTGCGACGTCCGTTGGGATGGAGTCCATCTCAAGGGGGCACACGAACTGAGGGGGAGCAACATTGGTCATAACACACGATGGAATAAGGGTCGGCATCTTCTAAAAAGGCCACCCCCTTTTGCTGAAAGAACCTTACTTCAAAAGAGATTGTCTGTCTGCTTCAAATCTTGTCGGGTATCATTTATTTTCTCCTTTAATGTTCCAAAATCTTCTTATTTAAAACGGTAGGCTTATCCTTAGAAACCTTCTTTTGCGTTGGATGCTGCTGTTTGGATGGTCTCTTGCTGTTTAAGAGGTGTGTACCCGCTGTCCACTTCTTCTTCACACATATTCGTACTGTGTGCATGCTGTTTCTAAGTAAGTTGCTGCATATATTTGTTCCTTCTTCAAGTCTTGCTGCTGTACCAGGTTTTTCAGTCTACTACCTCAAGAGGAGAAGTCATTGTAGTTGCTTATATCAAGGGAGTAGTATTCTGGTTTTGTAGCAGATTTTGGCACTTTCTCACAGCACACAGACTGGTTTCTCTATAAATAGCCTATTCTATCTCACAATCCAGCACAGAATCATCATTTTGTAACTTTTAGATGCACTTCACTCAAATTTTGTACCTAGATCCATTTCATATTGAGGCTTTTATGCAATTTTCTATATACACATACATTGTATAGTTATTTCATCAAGTCATACTCGTTCCATCTCTTGTCTCTAGTCGATTGTCTATTTTCTCTCACCTATCGTATTTGGTTCAAGGGGTGTGTCTGTGCAAGGTTCTAGGTGTTGGAAAGATTCTGTAAACTATGTCATTAGGGCCTACCTCACTTCCAACACATCGATCCTTCATGACAAACAAGATCACCATTCACTTGGTTTGCTGTGCTGCATCTAGGCAGATACATTTCATGACTTTTGCAGCTTTGTTGGGTTTGATTGGATGGTGTGAGTGACAATGAGAGCTTGATTTTGATGGCTTATGACCACTCTCTTTGCTTAAATGTAAGGGAGGATTGAGCGTTGTCAATGAGAGATCCAGAGTAGAGCATTGCTTTCTATGAGTGCTGTCTGAAGTTGTCCTCCTGGGAATGAGCCTTGAATATTGCTGCTTCACAATGCCATTACCTCTGATACCCCGAAGAATGGCACAAGGGATGACTGCAATTGCCTTCATGGGCAGGATTTCATTTTATGGTCGTACCATTATTCGGAGATAGAGTTGAATTGAGTTTTATAGTTGAATTGAGTTTTATGGTCTTTTATGGGTTGAATTGAGTTTTATAGTTGAGATTCATATTTCTTTGAATTGCTCACTTCAAAATGCAAGGCAACTACTGAGTCCACACTCGCTGATCAATCATCCTGTTATACAGAGATGGAGGCCCAACTTTTATGAGATGTATTCAGTATTATGCTTAAGGTCCGTATTTCTTTGAATCAGTCTCCTCAAATGAAAGGCAACTGCTGAGTTTACACTCACTGATCAACTCATTGCATTAGACTGGGCCATATGGGATAGAGCTTGGAGGTTGAGATTCATTTCTATGATTATGGATGGTTTCCAGGCGGATGCAAATTTCAGATCAACAATAAGGTATTGTGATAGGGGCAGCAGTCAAGTTGCATAATTATATGATACCATTGCAGAATTGCAGGTTAATTGTGAGAGCATATCATTGACCTCCACAGATGGTGGGGTGTATTTGTCTTATGTGATAGCTTCTACATGCGAGGTATGTCTATCAGTTCATTCTACATTGGCAGTTTGTGCATTGACAAGAGGGGCTAGTTGTTTTTATCTGCAAGGGAGAAGGTTGAGGTTATGTAGCCAGGAGATCACTAATATAAATGGTGCTACTATGACTGCAGGCAATGTACCAGAGTGTATGGCCTTTCACCTTAGAGTGGCAGATAGGATTTTCTATTGAAGATTGGATATGCTACCCAACATGCCACTTTAAAGGAAGTTGAGGACTCATCACACAGTACTCTTTATTAATTTGAGTACCCTACTGCATTTTTCTTTTTCATGACAATTGATGTTATCATGATGCCATTAAACATTTCATTGGAGCTGATTTATACTTAGGTGCAGTCAGTTTGATCTTACTGTGGTTTTATGAGGGTAGTAGAGAATTTTTTTAAAATGGAGGTTCGGCTGAGGCCTACTCCCCCGGACTTTAACTTTGAAATTGCAACTGTACAAGGAAGGGCATAGTACCCATGGGACCCCCCTTATCCCACAAGAACAGGGGTTTACAAGACTGGGTTAAACGGCGGTCAACACTACCGCAGGGATAAACAAACGGTGGCACTCAGCCACAATGCAACATCTTTCCAGATTACATGTCCCTTACATGCTGCTGCTAGGGATTGATCCCTCGCCCCCGCCTCAAGAGGCGAGAGGCCCAACCACTAGGCCAACGAACTGGGACAGGGCAGTAGAGAATTGAACTGCTTCATTGGACTACAATTGATGACGTTTTGTTACTTTTTCTTTTCACTTCACACAGTATTGCAATGCAGTGGGAATATACTTGACTGGATAATTTGCTGTGATGGGTGTGTGTAGTAAGTGTGAGACACACACAAGAAGCATACACAAGGAGCACAAATGAAGAAAGACACGGAGAAAAAGGATGGTTGGAATAGCTCTCTCTATCGACGATGAACAGAGCTGAAGGAAGAGCTGAATAATTTCCCTAAGTACAAAATACCACCACATATGAGTGAATAATGTATATGGTAACATGGGAAAAAACCTCTAACTAACACTAGATTAAAAGGTTCACATCAAAGCTACTCGAGGAACACATAAGTGTAACAAAACCCCTCGGAGCAAATGATCTGAACACATATAGGGAGTGATAGTTCAGCCCCCACTAGGCAATAAGCCTAAAACTTTGCAAAGAGCTTCGAACTTTTCTCGTGGAAGAGCTTTGGTGAATATGTCTACTACATTATCTTGTGTAGGCACATATACCAAGTCAATATCTCCTGCATGAAAGCACTCTCTCACATAGTTCTCACATAGTGATAATGCAACTGAAAATGTTTGGTTCGTGCATGAAACATCGGTTCATTGTGCAACAATCAATGAACTCAGACTATCAATGAGAGTATGCGTAGAAGCATCAATCTCCATGCAAAGATCCATCAATAAGCATCTCAACCATATACACTCCACTGTAGCAATAAAAACTTCCCTGTACTTAGCTTCACAACTCGATGTCACCACTCTAGGTTGCTTCTTACTCAACCAAGATATGCATGAGTCTCCAACGAAAAAGCAATTATCACTAGTGGACATGCAAGTATCATAACAACCAGTCCAATCACTATCTGTAAAAGCATGCAAGCATGGTTGAATATTTCTTCCATAAAAGAGAACTAAACTCAAAGTGCCTTTGAGATATCTAAATGCACGTTTCACCATTAGCCAATGCTTAGTGCCATGGCTATGCATGAATCGACTCAATTGGGAAACTGCATACTGTATATCCGGCCTTGTGTTGCATGCATATATAAGATGTCCCACAACTTGCTGATAACGAGAAGTGTCGAATGGATCGTTGGAATCCTCAATCGAGAACTTGAATCTTGTCTCAATTGGTGTAGAAATTAGCTTGCAATCCTCAAAGTCAAAATGTTGAATTTTTTTTTTCAATATATTTTGCTTGATGCATAACAATTCTCCCCTCGACAGATACAAACTGGATGCTAAGATAGTAGCTCAAAAGACAAAGATAATTGGCATCAAAAGTATGTTGCAAATCAGCCATAAGGATGCTAAGTTTTACATCATATGACTCAGTCAAGAGTATGACATCAACATAAAGAACAAACACTGTAAGATCACCCTCATCTTTGCGTATATATAATACGCTTTCAATGGGACTACATGTGAAGCCAAGAGCAATAAATTGCTTATGGATTTTGTCATACCATGCACGTGGAGTTTGCTTGAGACCATACAAGGCTTTATGCAAGTGACAAACCATATGCTCTTTCTCTTTCATTGCAAATCTAAGGGGTTTCTTCACATAGACCTCTTCTTTCAAATCGCCATTTAAGAAAGCTGTTTTTATGTCAAACTCATGTAGTTTCCAACCTTGTTGGGAAACAATGCCACGGTACAAACGGTAATCATGCATGAAGTAGGTGCAAAAGTTTCCTCATAGTCAATGCCATATTGTTGCACATATCCTTTGAAAACCAATCTAGCTTTATAGCAATCAATGCTACCATCTGACTTTCTTTTAATCTTGTATACCCACTTTTACCAACAACATTTTTTTCCTTTTAGCAATTCACATAACTTCTAAGTACCATTCCTATCTATGGAATCTATTTCTGATTGCATAGCATTCATCCATTGTGGATTTTCACATGCATCTTCAAAAGTAAATGGCTCTTCATTACATGCTATTGCAATAAGAGAATAATCCACAAAATTACTTGATGCATGGAAGGAGCTTGATCTTATTATACCAAGTAAAGATGCACTCAATTTGCTGTCCTACAAAGTTCTTTTCAGCCACTTTGGCATAGTTTATGCACCGTGATAGACATGCATTCATTATATAGTACATCGTCAACATGTATAACATGCATGGCTGAATTTCATGCTTATTTTTAGCCATATTTTGATGCAAATGTTTAGTCATATGTGGTTGGAAAATTTCAGCAGTTCTAATCATGTTTGACTAAAAAATTTGAGCTATGTTTGGCTCGAAATTCTCTGCATTTTTAACTTTATTTTTACTGGAATTTTTCAACCGTTTGAGCCTTAGTTGAGTGGTCTACATGGCCATGCTCAAGAGCACCACTTTGGAACAAAGGCATGAGTGTATCAAACATATCTTATGAGCTAACTGTTGGCTGGTTTTTACATTCAAGTGGAGGAAAAACTAAATTTTCAACAAATACCACATATCAACTCACAATAATTGTGTCTGTCAATGGATGGTACAAACGATATTCCTTACTAAAACCAACAAATATACATTTCACTGCTTTGTCATCAAGTTTGCGATGTTGTGATGGCTAAATAATCAAACATGTACATATGACTAACCATAGGTTTATGTCCATTCCAAGCCTCATAAAGAGTGATGACTCTAAACGCTTCTGTAGGACAACAATTCAACACATAGTTTGCGCACATGATCGCTTCCATCCAAAACTTGTCTGAAAGGCGCTTTCCTTTAACCATGCATCGTGCGATTTCAAGGACTGTTTTATTTTTATGCTCTGCAACATCATTTTGCTGAGGTGTATATGGCACCGTACATTGGTGTGAAATTCCTCTTTCATGAAGAAGAGCATTAAGCTCATGTGATATGTATTCACCACCACAATCTGTGCGTAGAGTCAAAAGCTTATATTCAAAATAATTTTCAATTATAGCTAAAAATGTTTTGAAGCAAGAAAATATCTCATTCTTTGCTTTCATAGCGTACACCCATATATGGCGAGTAGCATCATCAATGAAAGTAACAAAGTATACATGCTTCCCAAAAGATGGAGTCTTATCGGGACCACATATATCACTATGAACAAGCTGCAATTTTCTTGTAGTGTATGTATGACTATCTTTTGCAAAAGAAGCATGATGCATTTTTCCAAGAATGCAACCTTCACTTGATGCTTTTCAATGGACTCAAGTGTTGGCAAACCAATAACCATGTCTTTGTTTTGCAAGTAAAGCAAACTATTGAAGTTCAAGTGACCAAAACGAGCATGCCAAAGCTCAATTTCAGCCATGGAGGAAGTATGAGCAACCAAGGCATTCGAGGCAACCCTCTTGTATGCATCCAAACGATACAAGCCATTGCATAAGGTATTGGATATCACGATAATAGCACCATTGCTGAAATCATGAACCATATATTTATCATCAACAAAGTGTACATGAAGTCCAACTTTGGCAATGAATGGAACTACAATTGAGTTCTTCTTGATATGGGGTACATAGAATGCATTTTTCAAGAGAATCAAATCTCCATTGGTAGACGTAAGCTCAATTTCTCCTACTCCAATGATAGGATAAGATACATTGTTTGCATACACCACATGTCCTCCTTTGGGTGCGTCTTTCAAAGATACAAAAAGCCTTTTGCATGAAGTTATGTGCTTTGAAGCACCACTATCAAAGAACCAATCCGAATCAGCCTCACTCACAACCATACATTTAGAATGCAATGATGTGTCATAATGACATGTAAGAACACATGCTCAGAAATCTTGAGCCATGTTGGCTTCATCGTTCTTTGCATTTGAAGAATTTTCAACAATAGACATGCTAGATTTCTTTTTGTTTTTTAGTGCACTTAGCAAGCTTTCTACACTTATCAATAGTATGATTAGCCTCCGGCTACAAATAAAAAAATATTTAGCATATATCATCAACTAAATTAGGTATGCATAATTCACATACATATGCTTTGCATAATGGTGTTGTTGCACGTGGACCCTGAACTCTTTTTGCACATGAGAATCTTAACGTGATCATCCTTACTTAACATAAAGAATTCAAGATCAACAATGGGCAATCATAACTAGCACACTTTCTAAATGTAAATCAACCAAGGTTTATATGCTTTGAGACAAAGTGCCTAGAAAATGTAGTAATGTGTGACATAAAATTTCTTAGTTAAGATTAGCCAAAGTTAGGCTAGTGACTTTGTACGCGCAAAGAAAATGGGATTGTAAGTCATAATTTATGCTAAGGATCTCATTATTATGGGTGACAATAATGCAAGAAAAAATTATGATAAATTTGATAGTTATGATTGGTTATGGAGTTGGACTTGCTAGGCAGTTTGTGTAGTAGGTTTAAAGGATCTATACTATTAGTGAACAATAAAAATCAAAACCATGCATGTGTGGATAGAGAGGTGTAGATTGAGCTAAAAAAGCAATGATATTTACGGAATGAAGAATTGAATATTCCTTCACCTTTGAAAGCACCTTAAGTTAAAGTAGAAAGAAATAGAGGTCCTCTATAGCAATGAATGAAGTTGTAAGTTTAAAATCTTATAGGCTGATTTGGGATGAAGATTGGTAAATATAGCTACCACAATAATAGTTAAAAGAAAAGAACAAGTTTCTATATCATCAAAGGTTATAGGAAAACATAAATGCCAAGATATCATAAGTCTATGAAGTGAAGTCTAAAGAATATTGTTAGTCATAGTATAGAATTTCTTTAACTAATAGGAATCTAATGTTATTTTAGTGATCCATTGGCAGATAATCAAAATACATTCTTTCCATTACCCTGTCTGATATCTTGAGTGTCAAAATAAGTTCTCCATAGACCCATTTATAATGACACATAGGACATGAACATTGGAGGTTTCATAAATTGTGCTTCCTTAGAGAGCTATGTGTCTTCATCTACCCAAGAAAAACTTTGCGGAGGAAGACTCCAGTCTATAAAGGAGCTTTGCATGCTCAATTTTGATTTCTTATGTCACTTTACCT
>CM035409.1:188910395-188912895 GCA_020310875.1 Ceratopteris richardii
TGAGTAATCATTTGGCTCATGACTGTTGGCACAACCAACAAGGATCAAACCAGAATCAAAACAACAATAGCAGAGGTCGAGGTGGAAGATATCAAAGTAATTTCCAAAGAGGTAGACAAAGTCAAAGAGGAGGCTATGGTAGAGGTGGAGGAAGAAGTTGGGGACAGAATCAATCCTACAACACCACCTACTACAACTATGCAAATGACACACAGAATGAAAGTCATACATCATTGATGATGAACTCAATCAACACATCAGATAAAGAAGATCTAAAGGTATTTTACATTGACTCTGGATGTTCTAATCATTTGTCAGGAAACATAGAATTGATGTCAGAATTGGAGAAAGGTATTTCGAGTCACACAGTTCAAACTGGTGATAATACAAGACATAGTGTACATTCAATTGGAAAAGTGAAATGCAAGAGTGGAGCAGATTTGCTAACCAATGTTTTGTATGTTCCTACAATACCTAAAAACTTGATTAGTGTGGGACAGATAGTTGAAAAAGGTTTTCAAGTCAGGTTTACAAATGAAGGAGTATTTGTGGAAGATCCAGAGAATGGATATAATCAGATTATCTCTGGTAAGAAAGAAGGTAGACTCTTTACTTTAAGAGTGCAAGGAAACATTGGTCAAGCTTTGCTCACACATGGTGAAGCAGTGATTACAGAACTTGATCTCTGGCATAAGAGATTAGGTCATTTCAATGAAAGAGGAATTAAAGCTATGGTTGCTAATCAGTCTGTACTAGGATTACCAAATGTGCAAAGTCAACATATGGTTTATAAATGTGAAGCATGTCAAATGGGTAAAGCACACAGGTTATCATTTCAAAAGAAAGGTTTCAAACATGATGGAGTACTTGAGCTCATTCATACAGATGTATGGGGACCAACAAAAGAAGGATCTATCAGTGGCTCAAGGTATTATGTTCTTTTCATTGATGATGCTACAAGATGGATAACATTATATGTTTTGAAGGAAAGATCAGAAGTGTTTGGAGCTTTCAAGCATTTTCATGCATATGCAGAGAGAGTCACAGGTCAAAAGCTTAAAAGACTGAGGTCTGATGGAGGGGGAGAATACTTCTCCCAAGAGTTCAATGATTATCTTTGGAATGCAGGTATTAAGAGGGAAATAACTTGTAGGTATACACCACAACAAAATGGTGTAGCAGAAAGAAGGAATAGGACTTTGGTTGAGTTTGCTAGAGCTATGCTAAAGGAGAAGAACTGTCCAAATTATCTTTGGGCTGAGGCTGTAAATACAGCTACATATCTTGTGAATAGATTACCATGTGCAGCTCTCAATGGTATGACTCCATATGAAGCTTGGTGGGGTAAGAAACCAACACTAGATCATTGTAGAGTGTTTGGATCAATTGCATATGCTTATGTGCCATCACAGCTTAGGCATAAACTTGAACCAAAGGCAGAAAAATATGTGTTCATTGGTTATGATGAAAAGCAGATGGGTTACAGGTTGTGGAATCCTTTAACCAAACAATTTATTGTTTCTAGAGATGTTACATTTGATGAACAGAAAAGTTGGTATGCAGATCAAAGTCATACAGCTAAAGAATTTGAAGAAGAGGTAAGAAGATGTGAGAAAGGAAAATCAATTGTGCAGGTAAATAGAGATGAAGACTATATGCAAGCAAGTACATCCACAAGTGGATTAACAAGAAGGAATGAAGAAGCTCCTATATTTGATGAAGAAGTGTATCCAGACACATATGAAGAATGTGAACCAAGAAGGTCAAGCAGGACTAGAAGACAACCAGAAAGGTATTCTTATGATACTTCTTACATAACTCAGAAGAACTATGCATATATGGTCAAAGATGATGAAGAACCTCAGAACTATGATGAAGCTAAAGGTAAGAAGCAATGGGAAGAAGCAATGAAGGAAGAATTCAATGCACTGGAGGAGAACAAGACATGGGAACTTGTTCCTAAACCAAATGGTAAGAAAGTAATTGGAAATAAATGGGTTTATAAAGTGAAGAAGCTTGCAGATGGAAGTATAGCCAGATACAAAGCTAGATTGGTGGTGAAAGGCTATGCCCAGACCTATGGCATAGATTATGATGAGACATTCAGTCCCGTAGCTAAGATGTCAACTATAAGGACAATCATTGCTATTGTAGCTTCAAAAGGATGGACTCTAAGTCAGTTGGATATAAAGAATGCATTCTTGAATGGATACATATCAGATGAGGTATACATGGAACAACCTCAAGGATTTATAGATTCCAGGTATCCAAATTTTGTTTGCAGGTTGAGAAGAGCATTGTATGGATTGAAGCAAGCTCCAAGAGCTTGGAACTATAGACTGGTGAAGTATCTCAATGATCTTGGATATCAAAGTTCAAAAGCAGACCCAAGTCTACTTATCAGAAGAACAGAGGAAGGTACAATCTACATTTGTATTTATGTAGATGACATTATAATCACAGGTACTTCAGATGAAGGAATCAAGGAGGTAAAGAGATT